>MU260575.1:165000-172500 GCA_020310875.1 Ceratopteris richardii
AAGATCTATGGGGATTTATAGGTGGTCATTCTATTCGTTATACTTTTCACTCTAGGTCGCATAAGAGAGCTATGAGTAGGTTAGACAGGTGCTACTACTCTCATATATTTTACCCCCTCTCTTGCTTCCAAAATGTGGATTGATGCCACAATGTTACGTTCACATCACATGAAAGAGGCCGCGGAGAGCTACGTCGTGGTGTGCTCGGTTGCTCCTAACACCAAGGGAGTGGGCTGCTGCGTGAGGAGAGAGAAAGTAGAGAGAGAAACCTGCGCAGAAATTTGGAGAAGAAGATGGAGAAGCTGAAGTTGAAGAAGTCCCAATCAAGTTATGAGAGATTTGGGACCAAGTCTTATTGATAAGTGACTTTTAGGTCATTTGGGCATGTTCACACATGGCCAATGACCAAAAGTCATAAAAATAATGTAAATGCCTATAACTCCCCAATTTGGGGTCCAAAAAATACAACAAAAATATGTCTGGAAAGCTCTCGAAGAGAGCTTTCACATGGAAGGATCAAAATATACAAAAGGAGAGTCCTTGGGGCCTTTATCCCCAACAACCTCCCACTTAAAGGACCAAGGAGGCTCCTTTAAGCTAAGTAACTCCCACCATCTGTATACATAGCTGATGTTGTGCCTTGGGTAGACACTTCGTGAGAGCATCTGCATGATTCTGTGAAGTATTGACCTTGATCAAAGTGATCAGGCCATCCTCTAACACCTCTCTGATGAAGTGATATCTCACATCAATATGCTTTGTGCGAGCATGAAACATGGCATTCTTTGCCAAACATATGGCACTCTAGCTATCGCATCCAAGAAGAGGTGCCTTTTCAAGCATCCCAGACTCACTGCAGAGCCGAGCTAACCAAATGGCTTCTTTGGAAGCTTCTGTGGCTGAAATATATTCAGCCTCTGTAGTAGATAGTGCAACTATCCTCTGAAGTCTAGAGCACCATGAAATAGCTCCACCTGCAAGGATGTATACATAGCCACTTGTGGACTTGCGTGTGTCCACATCACCTGCCATGTCTGAATCACAAAATCCTTTTAACTCCAATGGACCCTTTCCATAACATAAGCATTTACTTTTGGTCCCTTTCAAATATCTCAAGATAGATTTGATTGCCTCCCAATGAGCTCTACCAGGATTAGCCATGAACCTGCTAACAACTCCCACTGCATGAGCAATGTCTGGCCGAGTGGCAACCATAGCATACATAAGTGAACCACAAGCTGATGCATATGGAACACTCTTCATGTAGCTGGCTGCATCATCATTTTTGGGACAGTCATCCTTGGAAAGCTTAACAGGTGGCTGCAATGGCACTCCAAGAGGCTTAGCATCAGCCACATTAAATCTGTCCAGCACTTTTTCAATGTACTTTTCTTGGGATACCTGCAAAGTATGCTGCTGTCTATCCCTTTTTATACGCATACCAAGAATATGCTTCCCCAAGGTCTTTCATTGAGAATGCAGAGTTGAGCTGCTGTTTTAAAGCATTCAGAGTGCTCTTTTTCTTCCCAGCCAGCAGCATATCATCTACATACAGTACAAGAATAATTGGGCTGCCATCTTCATCCTTTTTCGTGTACAAACAATGATCTGCATGGCTTCTTTTAAACCCATGTTTGAGCATAAATGCATCAAACTTCTTATACCATTGTCTGGGGGCCTGTTTCAGCCCATACAAGCTCCTTTTCAGTTTGCATACCAGATGCTCTTTTCCAGGAATGGCATATCCTTCTGGCTGTTTCATGTACAGCTCTTCATCTAAATCACCATGCAAAAAGGCTGTTTTAACATCCATTTGGAATAATTCCAAATCCAAGGCAGCTGTGAGAGCAAACAACACACGTAAAGTGGTCATTTTCACCACTGGAGAGAACACTTCTTGGAAATCAATGCCCTCTTTTTGGGCATATCCCTTAGCAACCAGCCTTGCCTTATACTTGGGTTTGCCATCAACAGTTTTGATTTTGTACACCCACTTGTTTGGAATGGCTTTCCTTCCTTTGGGTAACTCAACCAAATCCCAAGTATCATTTGCATGCAAGGCCTTTATCTCTTCCTGCATGGCTAACTCCCACTTCTTCTTGTGCTCACATAGCTTTGCCTCTTTATAAGTAAGAGGCTCACCCTCATCTGATAACATAATATAATGTATAGAGGGATCATATCTATTCACTCGCCTCCTAGGACGTATAGATCTTCTTACCCAATGATCAACATTACCAGGCAATGGATCTACATCAGGAGGTACATTAACTTCTTCATTGTTAACAGGCTGCTGTACATCATTTCCAGCCCTGCTTTCAGCATGAATAGGTGGCTGCATATGCCCTTCAGGAGCATCATTTTGCTGTCCAGCATCATCTGGCTCAATAACCACGGGCTCATTGTCATTTCCAGCCATATGTGGTGCATCCCGAGGGTCCATATCAGATTTAACTGGTGGCTGTACATGCTGAAATTTGACTCTTTTATGGTCATCTTTAGAGGCACAATTGTTTTTGAGCAGCCTTGCCTCATTAAATACAACATCTCGGCTGCGTATTACCTTCTTGAGTTGAGGTAGCCAAATCCTGTAGCCCATTTCACCTTCATCTCCATAACCCATGAAGATTCCTTTCATGGACTTTGCATCTAACTTGCTTCTCAACTCAGGCCTTATATGCACAAAAGCATCGCAACCAAAGATGCGTAGGTGGTCATATGAAGCTGGTTTGCCATACCAAACCTCTTCTGGAATGCCACCTTTTAAGGACATATGAGGGGATCGATTGCAAACATGAACTGCAGTTTTCAAAGCCTCTCCCCAAAATCCATGAGGGAGATTAGCTGTGGACAGCATGCATCTCACCCTCTCACATAAAGTCCTATTATACCTTTCAGCCACACCGTTGGAAGAGGGGCTGTATGGGACTGTTAGCTCCCTCTTAATACCAAGATTTTCACAAAATCTATTGAATTCAGCACTTGTAAACTCACCCCCATTATCTGTACGTAAGCATTTTAGCTTTCTACCTGTTTGAGTGGTCACAAATGCATGAAATTTCTTAAATGCAGCAAAGGCTTCATCTTTAGATTTTAACAAATATACCCAAAGCTTCCTAGAGTAATCATCTACAAAAGAAACAAAGTAAAGAGCACCCCCCATAGATTTTGTGGGCATGCTACAAACATCAGAATGAACAAGATCAAGCACATTAGACTTACGAGAGACACCAGAGTAGTAAGAATTCTTTACTTGCTTACCATATTGGCATTCATTACAAAAATCAAGTTTTGAGCCTTTAGCATCAAACTTGTCCAAATTACATAGTTTATCAAGGCCTTTTTGACTCATGTGACCAAGCCTTTTATGCCATAATTCCATATGTGAATGGATTTCAGCCAAAGCAATAAACTTGCCCAGCAAGGCTTTACCATGCAAGCAATAAAGAGTCCCTTTCTTTGTACCTTTAACAATCAGCCTAGAGCCTTTGATAAGCTTCCATGACCCCTTCTCAAAGAGGGTACTATATCCATGCATATCCATTTGCCCAACAGACAATAAGCTTTTCTTGATGCTTGGTACATACCTTACATCATGCAAAACCAGCTCATTGGTACCATCCACTGTGAGATGCAATGTGCCAATACCTTCAATTGAACAAGCATGGTTATTTCCAAGATATACATGTCCATGGCTGCCTGCATGAAAGGTAGTGAAACACTCCTTAATAGGAGTTACATGAAACGATGCACCTGAATCTACAATCCATGTTTGTGACAAAGCATCATTCACAGTAAGCAAGGCATCAATCAAATCCCTCTTTGTGATCTGCATATCTTGTGCATGAATATTAATAGAAGGATCAATAACTTCAGCATGCTCTGCTTCCATAGTAGCACAAAGTATATCTTCTGCATCTGATAGCTCCTCAATGATGACACTAGAGGCCACATTGGCCTTCTCTTTGTCTTTGTCCTTTGAGGTATCATGTGCTTCATTCTTGGTGTCCTTTTTCTTCCTGTCAACTGTGTTCTTCTTTCTTTCTAGTTCAGCTTTATAGAATCTGCAATCAGGCTTCTTGTGACCTTTCCTACCACATTGATAACAAGTCACTTCAGCCTTGCCTTTGCTTTTGCTCCTGTTCCTCTGTACATTTCCACTTTTCTTTTCTGTTCTTCCTCTAGCCACATTGGCTGAACCACTGCGCTCTCCACTAGCTTTCCTCCTGATTTCCTCATTCAAAATAGAACCCCTTACACCATCAAAAGTAAGACTGGGGCTATTCGAAAGTGAAACAACCAATGTTTCCCACGAATCAGGTAAGGTCATCAACAAGAAGATGGCCTTAAGCTTATCATCAAATTGAGGTAATCCAGAGTCCTGCAATTGTGAAAGAGTACCTGTAAACAAAGATAAGTGCTCAGCCGCACTTTTTGACTCATCAAGCTGCATACACACTAGCTTACGCATAAGATGCACTTGATTTACAGGCGTGGTATTTTCATAAGTGGCTTTCAGCTTCTCCCATACCTCAAAAGCAGTTGTAAGGCCTTTCAAATCCACTAAGATTTCATCTAATACAGCCATCTTGATGTAAGTGATGGCCTTCTTGTTTAGGTTCATCCATGCTGCATCTGTCATATCTTCAGGCTTGACTTCCTCAAGAGCCCCTTCACAATCTTTAAGAAAGAGGATGCCCAACATTCTCTCTTTCCACAAATCGAAACCATTACCTTCAAATCTTGATCTCAAACAAGCTTTTGACATCAGAGGAGGTAGAGGCCATGTTTGCACACTAAGAGCTTCAAAATTTCACCAAAAAAGGTAAAATTCACCTGCTGTCCTGTGCGCAATTACCTTAGGAGACTATAGCTGAGAAATTAAGCCCAAAAACTGTTCAAAACTTGCAAAAAACAATTTCTGAAATTTTCTGCAGAAAATTTCAGAAAATTCCAGCAAGCTGTAATTGCATCAAAAACAACAAATTTGTTGTTTTTCAACCACAAAAGGCATACATAGATGTAAAACCAAGGCAATGGGTGCTTGTTTTCACAAAAGCCCCAATTTTTGGGGCAATATGACCTGTAAAATCAGAGAAATGACCTACTGTAATAAGTTTCCAGCAAGTATGCACTTCCTCAATCTTTGTGCATGTCCTCCCACTTGAAAAATGAGAGAATTTCTGCCACAAAAGACCTGTAGATGAAAAAATCAGACATGTGGATGCTGAAAAAGACCTGTGGGGATACAAAAAGAAGAATAGAAGAGATTCTTCGCGATGAAACTCTCTAAAAAGCACAAAATTTGCTTCAGCTTTGCTCCGGGCTGAAGTAATCCTCCAACAAACAGCCCTTTTATCACGAAAAAAGAAGGTTTTTCGCGATGAAATTCTCCCAAATGCAAGAAAACACCTTAAGCTCAACATAGGCTGAAGTAGAAAAATAGTTTGAGCAACTTTGTCGCGATGGAACAGCTCAAAGCTCTGATACCAGTTGAAAGAGGCCGCGGAGAGCTACGTCGTGGTGTGCTCGGTTGCTCCTAACACCAAGGGAGTGGGCTGCTGCGTGAGGAGAGAGAAAGTAGAGAGAGAAACCTGCGCAGAAATTTGGAGAAGAAGATGGAGAAGCTGAAGTTGAAGAAGTCCCAATCAAGTTATGAGAGATTTGGGACCAAGTCTTATTGATAAGTGACTTTTAGGTCATTTGGGCATGTTCACACATGGCCAATGACCAAAAGTCATAAAAATAATGTAAATGCCTATAACTCCCCAATTTGGGGTCCAAAAAATACAACAAAAATATGTCTGGAAAGCTCTCGAAGAGAGCTTTCACATGGAAGGATCAAAATATACAAAAGGAGAGTCCTTGGGGCCTTTATCCCCAACATCACAGTCCTCTTGTGTTGCATCTTGTCGATTCAAATTGGACAGCCAGCATTCCTGACAGACTTCAAAGGATTCCATTGAGAATTAACCATGCATGGATACAAATGTCAATGTTTAAAGCTAAGGTTGAGGATCTTATTCACCAAGTGCTTACCTTAAAGCTTTCTGCTTCTTTGAAATGGGAAGCCCTGGTTGTTGGTATGCAAGATGTAATTCGTGATTGTGGGAAATACTTTTCCAGGGTTGTCAAAGGAGCTAATCGAAGGTGAATATGTTATTCTTTCCTTAACTGAAAAGGTGGATATGGGGCATTTACTCTCTCAGAGGGAGTACTCGCGCTTGTGTGATGCTTATAGACGCTTGCATTTCGCGGAAAACAATGCTATACATTCTGCCAAAGTTCGAGCCAGATGCATGGACGTGAATGATTTACATGTTACCTCTAGATGTTTCTTTGATTCTTTACGAGCTAAGCGTGCTCCAAATAATATTTCATCGCTAGAAATTGGGGACGAAGAGTTACGCGAGGGGAACTCTATAGCTGATGCATGTTCGGATCATTATAGAAACTTATTTGCTGCCTCTTACTCTTCGGGTGACTCTTGGTTTGCGGTGCTTCATGAAGCTCTTACTCATACTCCTCGGTGCTTGGACTCACGGACGGCAGCTTCTTGTAAGACTTCCATAACAGAAGAAGAAATTTTTTTGGCCCTTGGCTCTCTTAAGAATGGGAAAGCTCCTCGTTTGGATGGCCTTTCTAAAGAATTTGTTCTCACCTTTTGGCGCTCTCTTAAGGTGCTTCTCCTTGATGTATGCAATGAAATTTGGAGGGATCAAAAGGTGCCCTATTCATTGAAGCAAGGGAATATTAAACTTATCCCCAAGGTGGAGTTACCTAAGCGGATTGGTGATTGGAGGCCTATCTCAATGATGAGTATTATATACAAGATTTTCGCTAAAATTCTCGCACTTATGCTTAAGCCATTTATTCATAGAATAGTACACCCTTCCCAGATTGGATTTGTTCATAAGCGATCGATTTACGATAACATCCCCATTACTCAAATTTTGATGGAACATGCCTCGACATCTCGTCAGGAAGTGGTTGGCATGCAAATTGATTTTGAAAAGGCTTTTGATCGGGTGCGTTGGGATTTTATTGCTACCATGCTCAAGAAACTTGGATTCGGAATTAAGTTCTGTCGTCTTATATATGTGCTTTCTCAAGACAACGTTTCCCAAGTAGAAATTAATGGAAGGCTTTTGGCACCCTTTCCGGTTTAGCGGTCAGTGTGCTAGGGTTGTCCTCTTAGTCCTCTTTTTTATGTAATGGCATCTACACCGATGTTCTTTCTCTTACAAGCTAAAATGGAATCAAGATTTATCCATGGAGTTTCATTGCACGGAAGTCAACACATAGCAGTGGGATTCGTAGATGATACTTTTCTATTCGCAAAGGCCTGTGAAGAGAATATTCAACATATACTTGCTTCACTTGCTCCTTTTTCGGAAGCATCAACGTTAAACATTAATATGGGGAAGTCGGCTCTCATCAATATCTCTGCACGGCATTTTCATTTTTCGTCTTTGCAGGGGCGTAAAATTGAATGTGGCG
>MU260576.1:5000-10000 GCA_020310875.1 Ceratopteris richardii
CGGGGATCACATAGGCGATGTGGGCGCGGATTGAGAGGCCCCGGGTCACCATGATCTCACGCTTGCTGCGCAGCAAGCCCTCCGTTCCACATGACATTATACGAGCTGAGCTTGGCACACCACCGATGCTAGTGGAGGCCCTCTTCCTGTTGGTGACCTTTATTCTGAGAGTCAGAGAGCTCCCCACCAGAAGACTCACCAGGCTTGCATTTGAGAGCTCTAGACATTTGGCAGAGACAGGGCATGAGAGAGTATGGTATGCACAGACTTACTAATGGTTAGCAGACCATGGCATGAGCATTACAGATCTCCCCCCTTTTCAGTATGACCTATCTTCCCCCCACATTACCCTCTCTCGTTCGGAGAGGAATAGGATCATCCGTCAAGACCTATTACAGATACACGTCAAGGAGACATGGATAGAACCACGGGAGCCTCTTCCCACAAAGAGGCAACACTATAGAGAGCACTTCCTGACTGTGACAGCGGATGGTTTCATTCAAAGACCACGATACATGGATACATATATGGCACCAGCTGAGAGAGTGGCCATTGGGAAGCTCAGAGTATCATCACACCAGCTCGAGATTGAGGTTGGGCGAGCCACACATACCCCTAGGGATGAGAGATTATGCAGGATATGTAGAGAGGAGGTGGAGGACGAGGAGCACTACACATGTAGATGCCAGGCATATGAGGACATCAGAGACCGCTACCCACAATTCTTCAGGGGGCCCAGAGAGATCAGGGCTTTATTGGGGACAGAGGACCAGCGCCCTCTAGATCGTTTCCTAGTAGAGCTCCGGCACCGCCGTGCATCACTCCTCCAGCAGCAGATGGAGATACACCTGCCCCCCCCCCTCAGACTTATATTACAGATTTTTTCAGACCCACAGCCACTCGAGGACCCAGCTCGATGCGGGGTGTCACATTACACAGAGCAGAGGAGCTTAGACGACAGCGTCGATGACCGAGACCCCCGGTCAGGAGAGCCCGTCCACATCAGAGAGAGATTCAGGCGATTCACGCACGCCATGACATGGAGATACCGAGACGTCAGCAGCGCACCCCTATCGATTTGGACGTTCAGAGCATTTTGAGGATCGCCATGATGCCTTACCCACGGATGCATTATATCCTACACCCACTCCAGGCATTTAATGGGTTGTGATACCATCGAGCCTCCCCTCCCTATGCATATCATATTTGTATCTCACCCATTGAGCATATAGAGTGCATACCCATAGCACCCCACACCCTTTATGCCAGTTACTATCCAATCCTTTTATACCCGTTTGCGGTACTCACACTTTATTTTCCTTTTGGGATCACAGTGGATTGGATCATACTGATGTATATGTTTTGTCTCATAGGCCGATTTTGGCCTCTAATAGACGTTAAAAAGTCTTTCTTTCTCTCTCTCTCTCTCTCTCTCTCTCTCTCTCTCTCTCTCTCTCTCTCTCTCTCTCTCTCTCTCTCTCTCTCTCTCTCTCTCTCTCTCTCTCTCTCTCTCTCTCTCTCTCTCTCTCTCTCTCTCTCTCTCTCTCTCTCTCTCTCTCTCTCTCTCTCTCTCTCTCTCTCTCTCTCTCTCTCTCTCTCTCTCTCTCTCTCTCTCTCTCTCTCTCTCTCTCTCTCTCTCCCTCCTTTTCTTGTTCAACCCACAAAGGAAGGTATTCCTAGATGACTTTTCAAAATGGAAGTACACCATAGCATTTAGGATAGCTGTCTTTGATTCGAGTGTTGTAGAGATGTTAAGCTCTACCTAATTCCAACCAAATTGGTGTCTATAGTACATTGTAGAAAATTGTTAGCTCATATTATTTCAAAGCATAGAATTGCAATCGACCCAAAAAGGATTAGAGTAGTCTTGTAAGCATCCGCACCCATGTCACTAAAGGATGTTTAGAGATTTTTAAGGCAATTTGGTAGCATGGAAAAGATATCCGATTATTAGCCCATATTGTGGTACCACTGAACCATTTGACCCATGTACAACCAAAATAACACTAGTGGACTAATGAATATGAGACAATTTTCGAGTTCTCCATCAGCCAAACATTCTACTCATATCTTCAATTAGCGACAAGCGCAACTATAAACTGAGCCAGGTACCTATTTCGAAAGGTCTTGAAGGGGCATCAAGGAGTTGTTGGAGCCGATGGCATGCCAAAACATAATGTGCAAACTCGAGTTGGGCACCTCTTGTCCATCATCATGCAGCATATCAATGTCCAACCCATCCTTATCTGCCTCACATTAATCTCTGTAGAAAAGCCTACGTGAGTGAAAACCTAGCAGCAACCAATCAAACGAGACCATGAAGGCTCTAATGACATTTTTGAGTCTATCATGAATTTATTCAATGTAAAAGTGCAACAATCACCCGCATCGGAGATGTAGCAACAAATGCAACACCAAGCACAACCACAATAACCACCAGATATGCAACAACAACATAGACAGTGCTGAGGATGATGGTCAACAACGAGATTGAAGAGCATACAGTACAAGCTTCTGATCAAAACACTCACTACTCCGACGAAACCCCTCTCATCCGACTAATCCTCAAATGAACCATCGTCCTACTCCCACTACTACTCTAGTGAATGCCCATCCAAATCCTTCTCACCCTTTTGCCTCCAACGAAAATTCCATCCTCAACATCTCTTAGACATTGCAGCATATCTCCAAGAAGCTTACGATGAGATCATGTTTGTACATCGGGAAAGGAAGACTGGGTAGAAAGAGATTTTTCTCATGAGCAATTGGTGCAGCCGAACCATGAGTATGAAAGCCTATACATGTAGAAAGACCAGTTGCAAAATGAGTTTGAAAAAGGAAAAGCCCCACGTGAGCTTCTCATATAGAAAATAATTGATCTTCAAGACGAATCAAACAATCTACAACTTGCCATGGATGCCCTGAAGATGGAGGTGAGGAAACGAGATGAAGAGTATACTACTTTGCATGAGTGAGCAAACAGGTACATCAAGAGGATCACAACCTCAAAGTGCGAAAATCAAGGCAAAGTATGATGAACATCTGGTTGGCTTAAGAGCAAGCTGTCCTAGGACCTACAAGATGATCCAATGGAGAAGTGATGGGGTTCAGTCCACCAGAGGGTGCCAATGTTAGGCTGCAAGTGGGGTGAACCAAATGGAGAAGAAAACTCAATTTTGAACATCACAGCAGGACAATGATGAAGAATATGGCTGCACTCCTTGAAGTGTAACGCCTAGACATGAAAGCTTAAAGCCCAAAGATCTACGCTCGTCTCTGTGGATGACTCCTTTGCTTGGGCGACTCCTCTCAATGGACTCCTCTTTTCCTAGGTGACTCTTCTTCTTAGTGGAATCCTCTTCTCCAACATAGTTAGTAAGGTACGATCCGTACGATTTGTACGGTACTTTGGAGCTTCCCGTACGAAGTTCGTATGTTCATAAGGTACGATGACAATATATATGGACACATGTATAAGGGAGTATACATATATAAGGATTATTTTTCCCCATGATAATGCATAATATTGTACCTATGCATGAAGATAATTGTTCTCTGACTACTATAGTTGCAAAACCAATGTATTTTCATCATAAACTCAAGTCAAAATTGAAATTAAAACATGTATACTTTTTTGGTAAGAATTGGTACAAGTACGTACGGTACGAAAAATACGTACGAACGTGTTCGTATTGGTACGAATAGCAACTATGTTCTCCAAGGTGGTCAACTCCTCTTCTCATAGGACTCCTCTTTTCCAAGGCAACTCTTCTTCTCAATGGACTCCTCTCCTCCAAAGTGGCCAACTCCTCTTCTTCACGGACTCCTCTTTTCCAAAGCAACTCTTCTCAATTGAAGACCCCTTTGCTTCGCCGACTCCTTTTCTTAGTGGATGATTCCTCTTTTCCAAGGAGACTCTTCTATTCAGTGGAGTCCTCTTCTCCAAGCTTGGAAACACCTCTTCTCAGTGGAAAACTCCTCTTTTCCAAGGCAACTCTTCTTCTCAATGGACGACTCCTCTTCTCCAAGGTTGGAAACTCCTCTCAATGGAATCCTCTTTTCCAAGGCAACTCTCCTTTTTAGTGGAATCCTCTTCTCCAAGATGGACTACTCTTCTTCTTAGTGGAGTCCTCTTCTCCAAGATGGGCTACTCTTCTTCTCGGTGGACTCCTTATCTTCTCCAAGATGGGCTACTCTTCTTCTCAGTGGACTCCTCTTCTCCAAGGTGGGCAACTCTTCTTCCCAGCGGACTCCTCTTCTCCAAGGTCGGAAACTCCTTTTCTTAGTGGATGACTCCTCTTTTCCAAGATAGGCTACTCCTCTTATTAAGTGGACTTTTTCTCCTCGCCTAGATGGGACTTCTTCTAAGTGGATTCCTCCTCCTCTCCTTGTGGGGACTCTTTCCCTCCACAACGACTTCCTATCTCTCCTCAACAAGTGAATATCTTGCTTCTTCCTCCCTTCAATGGTGACTCCTCTTTCTCTTCTTAGTCTCCTCTCCTAGTATGTATATGATTCCTCCATCTTATGGCTGTGTAGTCCTCCACGGGATGGAGAGGCTATGGTGGCGAGCAATCTATAGAAGGAAGTTCGGCATAAAGTCTCTTGAGTGAATGGGCGCATTCCTTGATCCATGTGCAACTCCTCCTTAAGGTGAAAAACTTGACATCTTTCTAGGCCACTTCCACAATGTTTGGGTGAGCTCCACTTGTCTTGGGCAAGTCCCATGCATGTTCAGGCGAAGTAACATCTAATCTTGGGCAAGTATGCTGCCCTTGGGCAACTACTTCACAAGCTGGGTGAGTTCCATGGCTCCTAGGAAAGTTCCAAGCTTCCTAGGCAAGAGGGGTCTTGGGCGACTTGCATGCCACCTTGGACAAGAAGTGTCATGGGCGAGTGCATGCCACCTTGGGCGACAGAGAGGTATCTTGGGTGAGTGCATGCCACCTTGGGCGACCAAGAGGTATCTTAGGCGAGTATAAAAGCTCCTTGCCCGATTT
>MU260576.1:17500-112500 GCA_020310875.1 Ceratopteris richardii
CTTAGCATCATGAATCAATGGAATAGAATGCTCTCCAAGATGAACAGGAATTCCTTCTAAGTCATGGTAACTCCATGCAAACACATCCTTGAAGTTTTGCATGAAAGTGGTTACTTGATGGAGCAAGGACGGATGATCCCAATGCCATGTTGCGAGTAAGATTGGTTGTGAATGCTCCTCGGTTCCAAGATTGACTTGTCTTACAGGTTGAGAGGTCATGGCTGATTCTTCATTTTGGTCTTCAAAAATACATTGTGGATAGGCCGGCGATTCCTCTATGTTGATTTTGGATTCCTTTTCTTGCATCCATGTCACATGAAGGTGAAAGCTCTTTCATCCACGGTATGTCGGATGGTATCGGTAAGTCGTCTATTGAAGCTCTTTTCTCCTTTCCTTGGGTCAAATCCTTCGAAACTCCTTTCTTCCCTCTCCTCAAGTCCATGACGGGTTCTCCAAGCCCAAGAGTTTCTACCTGTTCAGACTCTCCTTCACAAATAGATATGCCATAACATGGAAAGGCTTCCATCCATTCCAAAAGATCTTGATCATCATTTATTTCAATTTCATTACATGCTTCCGCGATAGGAATGTGTTGTTCTTCGAGAATAGTGAAAGAATGAGCATTACCTCCATGAGATCCTTCCGGATCTAAGTGTACTTGTTTCTGTACTTTCCCTGGCAGGTTAACTAAAATAGTATCATTTCCCCAATCATGCATGGCTTGGATGTGCCTTAGCCATGGCCTCCCTATGAGTAAAGGAAAGCCTCCGTTGACCTGCAGTAAATTTAACACCACAAAATCTAGAAAGAATGTCAGCCCGTCCATCTCTACCGGTACCTTCTCTACAATACCGAGAGGTTTAACTCGACTCTGGTCAGCCAAGGTTACTGTGAACTTTGCTTCACCTGAAAGTTGGAGTCCAAGTGATTTGAGGGTAAAAACTGGCATGAGATTTATGCCTGAACCTCCATCGATTATGACTCCACTTATAGTTATTCCGTATATAGTGACTCATAGACATGGACTCCTGAACTCTGTTAGAGAGTTGGTTGATACCTTTGTGAAGTTCTCGGTACAATGATACCTGCTGGAAGGTGTTCTTTAATATTTCCTCCGTCTTGATGATGGATGGTATTGGCGAAAGTAGAGGAGGCTTGTTACATGAATGGAGTTCCCTCATCGTTTCTTCAAAAACTTTGTCTATTTCCTGCAAAACTTCAGCATTTTTCGTACCTGAGTCTCTTTCTTGGAGGACCCTTGCTTCTGCTTTCTTTTTTTGGGCTCTAGTCTGCACCCCTTGTTCTTGATCCATTTCTTGCAACGCCACCACTCTAGCTTCTGGACCTGAGCTGAATGATGGGCTTGCATTGAGTTCTTGATTTCCTTCTTCTCTCTGTTGTGAATCAGGTTCTAACTCTGGAGCATAGCTTGGGGTTTCTTTTTCTCGTCCATGATTGTGCAGGGAATCATCTCCATGAAGTTGACCAAGATCACTTAGTGGAGTGGCATGAATTTGGGTAAAAGAGTCGATTTCAAAAAATAGTATATTTTCCTGAATTGAGTCATCCTGGGAAAATAAGTCGACTTCAAAAATTTGACCTTTTTTAAGTAGACTATTTTTAAAAGTTTGGGCAACTTCAAGTTGACCATTTTCCGAAAATTGGTCTACTTTGTGAACGTGGTCATTTTTACAAAATTGGTCAAATTTTTTAGTCACTTGCTCCTCTTTTAAGTTGACTTGCTGAACTTTACACAATTGGTCAAATTTTGTAGTCACTTGCTCCTCTTTTAAGTCGACTTGCTGAACTTGACCATTTTTAAAAAATGGGTCAACTTTTTTAGCTAAAACAAATCGTCCATATTTCCGAGGGGCATCACACCCATTCGGGTCCTCTTTCTCAGATAAGTGCCACTGTGAGTGTACGGGAGAAAATTGGGTACATGGATATTTAAGAGTGCTGCTCTCTTCTCTCTTACTTGAATGAATTCCTGGTTGCTTTCCCTTATCGACAGAGATAACATTGACTTGGTAGGATGGAGCTGATCCGCTTGTAGAAGCCTTCTGCTTCGGACATTCCTTCGAATAACGATCCATTGTATCCGGGCAAAACTTGCAATGTGGAGACCCTTTTGGGAGGGAGCATTTTCCTTGAAAATGCCCATATTCGCCACATCTATAGCACATGATAGGACGAGCTTGTCTTCTAAATGGAGGTTTTCTTTCGTTAGAGGAGTTTACGTGAGGAGTAGTATACATGCTTTCGACTTGAAATCTTGGAGTTGGTAATAGGGGCTGATGTACAGATACACTTGGTGATGCCCAATTTGTTTGCATCCCCTTGAGAAAGTAGCAATCCCTTGCTTCATGGCCTGGTTTTCCACAAAATTGACACACCAACCTTTCCGGACAATCTTGAGAAGAATGTCTTGATTTTTTACATAAGGTGCACCAAATCGATGTTTTTACCTCTTTTTGCATTCTAAGCTCCTCCAATTCTTGTCGTAGTAGAGCTAGCGCTTCATCCCTTCCTTGCCAAGCAACTTTTTCCTCTTGCAACGTCTTTTGTAACTTCAAGGCTTCTAACTCTCTTCTTAGTTCTGCAAGAGGATCACTTGTAAATTCATTCGTACCTTCATGATCTTTGAACTGGACTCTTGCTGCTTCGATCCTTGAGGCTGCAGCTTCGAATTCCTCCAATGATGCATCAGCTTGTAGCAACTCTCTAAGCTTTTGCTCAGAAGTTTTTGGTAGAGCCTTCTCTACCCATTTCTTGACTAGAAAATCCCCAGGATTGTGAGGAAGACAAGAAACTAACGACTTCACTCTGGTCATTAATTCAGAGAATGCCTCTCCTTTTTGTAGTTTCAGATTTTCCAATTGATCGAGAATGCGTTCTATGGAGTTACCTCGGTAAACGTAGTAGAGAAGGCAGTTTTGAGGGCATCCCAGGTGGTGAAGTATGCTTCATCATGTTGATTGTACCATTGATCCGCGAGCCCTTCAAGAGTGGCCGGAAACAAGGCAAGGAAGGCATCCTCTCTCTGATGTAAACCCCTACTCTTACATAGGGAAAGAAACCTCATGACGTGATCATCCGCATCCTCATGAGGGGCTGCCTTGAAGGAAGGAAATTTGATGTTGATCCGAGAGAGCAAGTTAGTCAAGTTGTCCCCCATTGTTGCCATGTCCGTTGAAGGAGGCATTGAGTACCGATCCGAGATGCCTCCCGATGATGATGCGTCAGGAAATGGAAATGGAAGTGGTGGAGCTCTAGGAGGGATGTAGTGTAATCTTGTCCGTTGATAACTCTTTATGGGAGTCTTTACGGGACTAAGGGATCCTTCCTTATGGCAGGAGCGAGTATGAGTCATAGACTATCGCTCTAACGCTCTTCATCAACTCGATACTTCTAAGGGCTGAACTTCTAACAAGTTCAAATTGCAACCAAGGTCCCACCGTGCGTGCCAAAATGAACACCTGTAGATCAATTTCTTGATCTATATGCTCGATGTGGTGTGTCCTCTTAAGTGCAATATGCACTGTGGGTTGCAATTTGAAGACTCAATGGGGAAGGAAAATATCATATACAATGACTCAGTGAAATAAGAAAAAGAACCTGAAATTATGAGTGAAATGTAAGGGAGAAGCTGAAATTATGAGTCTAACAGCTCAAAAGAAGATTATACAAATTTTGGGCAATCAGTAGGAGACATAAGCATACACCTTCACTCTAAGAGCTGCACTTCGATTCTTTAAACATACATGCTGAAGACTCTAGTCTTCCAACTAGCTGCTCACGAGAAGATTGGCCAATCACTCCTTGCCCACTACTCACTCAGAGTGCCAAGCTAGCTGATGCCAAATCTACCAAGTGGAGCACTAGTGGTAAGCTAAGAGCTCTACACACACAAAAGAAGGCAAAGCTTCAGCTCTGCATTCCTTCCTCAAGTCTCTCTCTGAGCTTCTCTCTGAGCTTGTCTTCCCTCTTGTCCCTCCCCCTTGGCTGGAGAGGTCTCCTTATATAGTTTTCCTGGAAGTGAAGGATAGCAAAAGGGGACAAAATTAGTTTCTTCTTTGGCAGGCCCTCTGACACTTTTGACAATTTTGGTACTCTGGAAGCTTCCTTCTTGGTCCACTTTTCCTGCGCCGTCACTATCTTCCAAATTCTTGTATTCGCCGCCGTCCACCGTCCATGAGTTCTCCGCGTGCAAGTGGCTAAAAATTTAGTGCAAGTGGCTGAAAATTTAGACTATATGGAGATCTTGGAAATTTAGTCGCTTTTTCAAGTGAAAAAGTAGACTAAATCAAAAGTACACCCTTTTCTTAAAAATTAGACTACTTTTGAAGTAAGTAGACTAACTTCATCAAATTGGTGAACTTTTGAGTAAGTCGACTTACTATAAAATTTGACTTAAAAAAATCGACTATTTGGTCAACTTAGGAAAATTAGACAACTTAGAGATTTGGCTAGAAAAATCGACTATTTGGTCAACTTAGTAAAATTAGACAACTTAGAGATTTAGACGACTTGGGAAAATAGGTGAACTTGGGAAAATCGACTAATTGGACAACTTAGGAAAATTAGACAACTGGGAGAATTAGACGACTTGGGAAAATAGGTGAAATGGGAATTTAGACAACTTGGGAAGATATGTGAAATGGGAATTTAGTCAACTTGGGAAAAGAGGTGAAATGGGAGTTAGACAACTTGGGAAAATAGGTGAAATGGGAAAATAGACAACTTGGGGAAAAAGGTGAAATGGGAATTAGGGAACTTGGGAAAATAGGTGAAATGGGAAATTTTGCCTTCTTCATGAGCTGGATCCCCCTTCCACCATTTTCTTGCTCTTCGCTTCTTCTCCTTCTGTATCTTGAAAAGCAAAACAAAAAAATACATTATTTTAAGGGCGTATAAAAGTACCCCGCTACAAGAACTCCTCCTCCTTTCCTCCAACGATGAGCTTGTCCTTGAGTAACCAAGTGATGATGTCTTGAGAAGATGTTGAGAACATGTTTGATGATGAGCCTAGGCTCCGTTTATATAGCTTCAGAGAGCTCCTACGATGGATGTTGCTCACAAGGATCAAACCTTGGCCGATTCCATGCAAGGCATTTATTTCAGCCACGTCGCCAAAGCTCTTTCCTTGTAAAAAAATCTAGAAACACAAACATATCATTTTTCGTGAGCTTGGACTTTTGACGGTCATTTTGGAACCAAATGGTATAGTGTTATATATTGTTGGAAAGCTCTCGGCGAGTACTTTCCAATGGTCCAACAATACTTTTGCTTATCTTTGACTAAATTTTGACTATTTGTGTCCTTTATTTTAACCATGGTTGACTTTGTCTAAAACTGTAAAACTGAAATAATAAGTGCAATTTTTTAACATTGTTCATTCTTTACTAGAATTTTACCAATTTTGACAAACAATGATCTTTATCTTTTGAGTTGGAAGTACTTTTTAAAAGTTTGAAGATGGATGGTTCAAACTCTAGATATGTAGAGATGTAAATCTCTACGACAACGTATGCACGTATGTACATATGTATGTGTCTATATCTGTATGTATGTATGCATGCATGTTTGTATCTATGTATGTATTTTTGTATGTGTCTATGTTTGTATGTATGTATGCATGCATGCATGCATGTTTGTATGTATGTATGTATGTATGTATGTATGTAGGTAGGTATGTATGTATGTATGTATGTATGTATGTATGTATGTATGTATGTATGTATGTATGTATGTATGTATGTATGTATGTATGTATGTATGTACGTACGTATGTATGTACGTACGTATGTACGTACGTGCGTAGGTATGTACATATGCACATATGCACGTATGCACATATGCACGTATGCACGTATGCACATATGCACGTATGCACATATGCAAGTATGTATGTATGTATGTATGAATGCATGCATGTATGTATATATATATGTATGTATGTATGTATGTATGTATGTATGTATGTATGTATGTATGTATGTATGTATGTATGTATGTATGTATGTATGTATGTATGTATGTATGTATGTATGAATGTATGTATGTATGTATCTATGTATCTATGTTTGTATGTATGCATGTATGTATGTATCTATGTCTGTATTTATGTATGTATGTATGTATGTGTGTATGTACATCTATGTATGTATGTGTGTGTCAGTCAATGTTGTTTTAAGTTGAGATTTTAGCTACTTCTATAAGAAGGGTATTACACAAAAGAAATGACTAGCAAGTTATGTCTTCCACAAAGTGGAGAAGAAGGCAAGAAAGGAGCTAGCTTTCATCAGCTTCTTTACACTCTAGCCAAGTAAACTAACTTAACAGACCTGCATGGACTCAATTCCATGACTCATAAAAGTCATATATAAAGCTCCAATCAGATCTTACACTCTTACATTTGCTTTTGCTACAATCTAGGAGATCTAACTTAGTTTTGATTGGTTGGTAATTGTGAGGGTTAGTTGGAATTTCTTCATCATGAAACTCATTGAATTCCTCTTCCCTTTAGTGATCCCCAGGGCATTTTTTCATTTGCTTCATATAAGTTGAAACTTGATTTGCATTATACATATTCTACTAGAGCTTGATTTAATAAGACTTTATACTTTGAGTATCATATCAAGTGGAAACATGAAGCCACTACTATTGGCCAAATTATTGAAGAATTACCTCCTTAAGTGATTCCTAAAAATAGGAATCAAGACTTATTTACCATTATTTCCTTGTGTGCCCCACATTGATCTGAATTAAGTGAGCTCATCATTAAATTGACCTATGTGATAAGTAACTTTAGCTTCTATGCCAGAAATAGAAACCACTTAGGAATGAAAAAGGAGGCACCATATTGATCGGCTCACATTAGGGAAAAAAATGAACCTTGGATGGACCTTTTGGATTAAGGAGTGATTAGCCATGGACCAATGAGAAGAGGGTGGGTACAGTGTAGTCCCTTAATCACATAGGTTGGGCATAGGCTTCCCTTGTTTTTGGGTGGTCAAAGTATCAAAACCATCTAAAACTGGTGGGTTTCTTTAGAGAATGGTTTTCAAAAAGTCGAAATTCTTTTAGAGCCATTGGATTGATCAAAGATCTAAGGGCCAAGGTGCAATTCCAAAAGTCAAGGCACCTATCAATGTGGGCCATCAGATTGTCTTGAAATCAAATGGCTAAGAAGAAAGCAATCATTAAAAAAAGCGCCTTTTGCCATACACCACTGGATTTCCTCTTTGATCGGATGCTCTAGATTGAATTTCAAGGAGAATAGGCGCCTACATTTGGGACCTTTGGATCTAGCCAAGATCCAATGGCTTAGATTCATCCCATACAAGGCGAAGGCGCCTTTAAAAGACAACCATCAGATCTTCTTCACATCCTACAGTTGTAATGCATCCGAAAAAGCAAATCAGCCCCATTCGCGCTCATCCGTCAGATCACAAATGATCTAATGGCCAAGATTTTTGCAAAGAGTATGCACATTCTTTGTCCTCATTCCCACGAATTTGAATGCATTCTCTCTCTAGATTCTCATGAGATCTAATATAAACCATTGATTTGAACAATCCAACGGCTCACTTATGCTCACGGATGAGAGAACAAACAAATAATATCATAAACATTATTTTATTCCACAATATCACTAGTGGTTTTTTATGGCTCCTTACACTCATAGATTAAGCCTTTTAATCCCTAAAAATTAGGGATCCTTACAAGGCCCATGCAAGGCTCACTTTTTCCCCTAATGATAGGAGAACACTGATAAATGCTCTTATGACTCAAGTATTAGAGAAGAAGGTCATAGACATGACACTAGCTTTATGGTTATAAATGGCTAGTTCATTTTACCATACTGAAATAGCCATTTCGGGTGACTACCGACATAACCTTGAGAGTATGGAGGCTTGAAAATTTTTTATATCTTACTTAACCAAACTTGGAGATATCTACTTTTGACAAGTCCTCTGAGGATAAACTAAGGTGATGCAAGGTAGTGCAAGCTTCTTCATTCATTTTAGACAAGTGTTATGCCGTGCATGAAGTAAATTGGCATTAAACCAAGTGGGATGAAAATATTTTCCATCTTTTACTGACAATTCATCCGAAAAAGTCTAGTTACTCCACTTAAAAAATGTATAATGCCAAAATAAAGATGTAAAGGAGGGAAAGAGTGATGTAGAACTTAATGGTTGAAAACTTGGGTGTCACTCACGGATCTCATTCAGTCAAGTAAAAAATGCTATATGGATTACATGTTGTGTACAAAAGACATTGACTTCATTTGAAAGAATCATTTCAGCGATTTGACTTTCCACTCAACACTCACACTCCAAGGTTTAAGGGCTTGTCTCGACCGGCAAGAAATGCTGGGGCTGTGTAGAGCCCCACTTTTTACTCTCTCTCTCCCTCCAATAATTGAAAGGCATTTTCCAATGATTGAAGGGTATTTTCCAAGGATTGAAGCGACTTGTACTATGTACTCAAAGGTACTGTACTTGGTACTTCAGATTCTACTTGGATGTGGAGTATGTAAAAGAAGGCTCCTTACAAAAAATTTTGATGTATACGCTTTGATATATTACTCCTTCCTCCTGACATGTAGAAGTAAGCATACGAGACTCTCCTTGGGTGCCAAGTGGCATAGATTCCATGGTACTTCCCCTATGCTACCATGTGGCATGTACTTTTCCCCTTTCATCTTCTCTTTCCACGTGGATCCCTCTCTCTCTCTGGAGTATCTCCTTCCCATGCAGGTGCACACTTCCCCTGGAGCATATCCCATGCAATCTCCAAAGCACTCATGTAAACTACTTGTTATCTCTCTTCTTGGATGTGACAACAGTTCACCACCCTCTCCTCCTCATTTTCTGTGTAATGAGAATTCGAGAGATGGTTCTCGCCAAGGTATCATGATGGAAGGACAAGATATGCCTATCAACGACTTCAAAGAGCTCGTATTCTCTTCGTCTGTAAAGACAAAAAAAGACGCAGGTATCTCTACCATCTCGACCATCATCCACGGTCTATCAGCTAGCACAAGTATACAACAGACCATAAGAGCTTGTATGTGCAACTCCTATACTAGGAAGGAGTGGTGTAAGGAGTCTATCTGTGGAAAGCGCAGTCAGGAGTTGGTGCTCTTGTGGGTTGGTGCCCACACTAGCTTCTCAAGTGGAGCTTTTCGTGCCTTCCCATTCTTGGGTTGTGACTACTGTACTTTGGCTATTTCATGTAATTTGACTGGTTTCGTGTTTCCTGTGCAACTCTTTTCCGTGCTTTCTAGAGTACTTTATAAGTGTACTTTCAGTGTACTTCTGAGTGCATTGTCGAGTGGCTTCCTTCTTTGTAGTGATTTTGCAGTGAATCCATGTTCCATTGTAGTAAGTGATTGTCTATGGGTGCATTGTTAGTGTCTACTGTGTCTCTTTGAACAGTCCTCATTGCCCCTAAAGATCTACCCACCACCATCTACAGGCTGCTCCAGAAATATTTTCTACATTGATTTGAAAGGTCAAATGAATCATGGAGATTAGTATAATATGCAACGGGGCCTTCAATAATCTAATTTTTGAAGGATTCTCAAAAGCAAAGACATCTGGAACAAATGCTCTCCTGTATTTCTAATGAAGAGTCATTATGGGAAGTAGAGAGACACAAACCTTCGGCAAAGGCATAATCCAGATCATGCCAGTGTTCTTGAACCTAGGTGCAAATGTCATAATGAGTCCATACAGAACCTCTTTTGAAATTCCATATGATTGAAGGGTTAGTGACACAAGACTTGCCTTGTCCTACGTTAATGATTCCTTGGGATTTGTAAGTTCAATATCACATTTGGGCTCTATGAATATCACAGTGGAGATGCCATGTGGATACCAGTTGAAATCAAGGTATTGATGTTATGAATCATCTGACAATCTCGCAATGCTGATTTACATAATAAGGTTGTCTGTTCTCGCATCCCTCCCTCGAAAACTTCTAAGAGCATATATTGCTGATCATGCTCAATATCTAAATGATGAAACAAAAGCCCATGTACACTATCGTCAAGAGTTCAATATTTAAGCTGGCCTGATAATAAAAGCCTTTACATTTTGACTGCCTAAAAGCGGAGCTGTTCTTATAACTCTGGCTCCTCTTGTGGAGGAAGACAAATATACCCATATACACAAGTTTCATGACCTTATTCTTTAGTTTGAAATTAGAGTTAAAGCCTAAAAGAAAATTCAGGGTCTTTGATCTCTACACATATTACATAATAATAAAATAAAAGAGACATTTTCCACCGAGGAATAAATATTCTCGTGTGTGTGTGTGTGTGTGTGTGTGTGTGTGTGTGTGTGTGTGTGTGTGTGTGTGTGTGTGTGTGTGTGTGTGTGTGTGTGTGTGTGTGTGTGTGTGTGTGTGAGAGAGAGAGAGAGAGAGAGAGAGAGAGAGAGAGATTCTTGCATGCACAAAATGGAAAAATCTGGCATGAGTATGTAACCGAAAATGTTCATACTGGACAACATTGAAATTTAATATTGATATTTAAGTGGATGTAAGGAAAGCAGGCTTACAATTCCAATTCTTTGATTTTGAGCATCTGACTTTATGTACATACTGGATGATGATCTAACACATCGGAATATCTGGACTACACCACACCCACCTGCTATTAGATGCCTGCCTTTGGGATTCCAAGACAGACAATTCACAGGGCCACCAAATTCCACCATCTGCATGAAAGGGTTGCATATATTTTGAACTTATGTTGTGAGCCAGTGAATACACACACTTACATACATAACACAGTCAATATTTTTTTCCCCAGCTTATTATAGGTATTGAAGTGTATATACAGATGACAGAACATGTGTATAAGCTATTTTAAAAGAGTACAGTTGAAATTAGTTATTTTGGTGTTTTCTATTACAGTTTGGACCTTAAAGTAATGAGGAGAATCAACCTGTACAAGTTTACCCTTGTCTGACCAAACCAAAATATTTCCATCAAGGGAGCAAGAGAACAGCAATGATGCTGAATACG
The DNA here is from genome assembly GCA_020310875.1 of Ceratopteris richardii. Taxonomy (NCBI): domain Eukaryota; kingdom Viridiplantae; phylum Streptophyta; class Polypodiopsida; order Polypodiales; family Pteridaceae; genus Ceratopteris; species Ceratopteris richardii. The sequence continues at coordinate 28,544 of MU260576.1, forward strand.
AGTATAGTAGGTCTGTAACCCATGCTTGGTGACCCTGTTGGATTCTTAGTTGTTTGCCCGTCTCAACATCCCATACCTATATATTATAATAAAACTGATTAACTCATATCAGAAATAGTGCATGAAAAAGGGGAAAAGGGAGAAAAAATTGCCAGGGCAGGGCTTTTTATTTTTGGGTTTGTGGGGGGTGGGATTTTTGGGGGTTCTTTCAAGTGAGCAGAAGAATATAAAATCGATTCATAATCGGTAGATTTCAGTCATTTTATTCGGTATAAAAATAATTTTTACAAGAACCAAAACCAGTGGAGTTCAGGGAGTGGAAAAAAGCAAAAGAGCTTTGGAGCAAAAAATTATCCTATTCACAGGAATGGAAAAAGGAGGAATGGTGTTCAGTGGTATCAGCATAAATCGTAAGGGAATTCAGCAGACGAGAGGTCTATTGCAGTCCATTTGTCCAATAGTTTGCATTGACATGCTCCAGCAAGACCACAGTTTTCATCGCTCAGTGTTACGTATTAATAGTTGTAGCTGCTGTCTCTTTTCCGAGACATCCTCATGATTCCCTGCCTTACCATTTGAAAATGATTTCAACCAGTTCTTCAATGCGTACAGGAGCTACTCTTTCTGCTGAGGCCATTGGTTATCCTAGTCCATTCTTCAACAAAATGCTTACATATTCCTTGAATACAATGAAAACATATATAAAAATCAAAATGCCAAAAAAATGTTCCTAGATATTCTCTTCAGCTAACCCGTGGTTCACTTATGTGAAATCCTGTCCAGAATGTAACCATATATCCAATTGTCCTGATAAAGCCCCCACCCTAGGAGCCACTCAGATCTTCTATTACAAGCACCTGATGTTTAGCATCATGCCTACTTTCATCATGTGATGTATGTATCATGTAGTATCTGTACGAATCAGCAGTAACTCTAGATCAAATACGGTTCAAAATTACTGTTCATCATCTACGTTGCAACAGTCTCCTTCTTAAACGATTATCAGGCTAGCTTCTCAACTCCACATCGCTTTTCTTGAGGCTACATATCAACTCCTTGATAAGAGATGTTCAAAAGAGGCGTCCTCATTTGAAATTCCCGTTGACTATTTATCAGAATATGAATGTTGAAGAGTCGTATCAATAATGAGGCTGAGCGATAGTTATTGCCAAAAAAAGGGGGTTATATTTGTGATAAGATCTTCCAAAATAAATTGCTCTTTTTGAGTGAAAGACAAAGACCTTGATCTTGGCGTCCTGTGAGCCGCTGTAGATTTCTTTCCTGTCCTTATTGTAGGCAATGCTAAGGATAGAAGCACTATGAGCATCAGGAATACGACACGTTATTTCCATTGCCATGGTTGATTAAGACTCTTAAGATGTTTCCTCCAAACAAATACACTCGCCAAATTCAGTACTCTTCATGCATAATCCATAAATTCCTTTATCTGTCCACAGTTTCTGCAAGTTCTTTCCTTAAATTAAAATGGCGATCGTCTGCGCACACTAGAAGAATCGAAGACTTTATCTACAGCAGGCAATCTCGTTGCCGCTTCAATAGCTGTTTTCGTGAATACCGCAAATGCACGCTTGGGCGTGCGGGTGGCCATGAAAAATGAGATTGTGGAAGCCGGTCCCAGAATCCCCGATCCACATATTAATATCTTTCACGGATAGTTTTCACCTTTGTACTCCTTATACGAGATATACAATTTCAATGCCGACATTCCATACTACAGCAATCCAAAGTTTAAAGGGGTTCGTAGAACATTTTTTTTTTTTTTTTTAAAACTTAATGGAGGTTCAGCCGAAGCCTACTCCCCAGACTTTAACTTTGAAATTGCAACTGTACAAGTGAATGGGCATAGTACCCACGGGACCCCCCGTATCCCACAAAGTAGGGGTTAGACAAGGAGACTGTTTTACAACTGAAAGAAACATGGTTACAACTGGTTTTAATTGGCCTAAGCCATAACATGTCCAGCCTGAGACTTGAACCCTAGACCTCCGCCTCAAGAGGCCAAAGCTCAACCAACTTCCCTACGGTACAACGGGCTTTGCCATTGGAAGAGATATATTGACGACAATTAAAAATAAAAATTATAATTTTGTTTTTTTTTTTTTTGAGAGAGAGAGAGAAGAATCCGTGAGTAGCTCATTCATAAACATATCCTAGTTTGTGCACGTAGACATGCTTGTCTTGAAGGGAACCATGGAGCTCCATATTCGAAGTTCAAACGCCATTGATCAATAATGTTTATTCTTGTACATTTTTTGCACTATGGAGAGCCTCTAACACATGAAAAAGAGAATGTAACTTGTGAGGAGGGTAGAAAAGAAATGCTGAGTTCACCTAAATGTCCCCTTGGATGCCTATGATGTTACCCTAGGGATCAAATTTAGTGGATATACCATAGGGAGAAAATAGAGCTCTTCTAAAAGCTATTATGAATAGGTGTTACCTTTAATTACGAAAAATTTAATGTCTTTGGTGCATAGTTATTCCCTTTGTATTAATTTGAAAGATATATGTTCAACGTAGAGCTCCATGCACATGATGTCCCAATATCAAGCAGGAGCAACCACACACAAAATGCCAATCCATGGAGTGATCAATTGGTGGTATGAGGACCTAGCGAGGCAAATAAGACGCACATGCATGCATAGCAAGAGAGAGAAAAGATAACACACATGCATGCATGCACACACACTCATAAGTATACAAGAACAAGAGTGCTCCAAGAAGCTCCTTTTATTGATCACTAAATGAAGAGTTGAAAACAAGCTCCTATGTGTATGTGTTGACCCTAACAAATCAGAGCCCTTTCACTTTTATAGATTTTTAATTGTGTCCAAACTAAAGTGTCCATACTAGTTTTAAAATTACGTCCTAAGGCTCATTTGTAGGAAAAAATGATATCTAAAAAATATTTGAAAAGTCATGGAGATTATTCTCATGCATGGAGGCTTGACTACTACTCAACCTTTACATTGTGGACCAAATGGTTGCTAAAACTAGATTTTAAGGCCAAGAATAAGTCATTTTACATATATTTTCAGTATAAATCGGCAAAAATCATAATGTGGAGTTGGTTTTAAGCTAGGAAAAATTAGTAGACCCCTTCCTCCTTCACTTTCATGCTCTTTATCTCCTTTGACTGTGATCTTTATCCTTTGGCTTTAGCTTCAACTGTCTTGAATTACACTTTTAGACACTTCTATAGATCTTCCTCGAGCCTTCCCCTCTGAGTGTTTTCTATCATTATCAATAGACATTGTGAGGAGTTTGAGTTGACTGTGGGCATTGACATACATATATAAGGCACTAAACGATTGAGTCTTTGTCAGCTTTAAAACTTCTAAACAAGTAGATGAAACCTTTTGGAGAGTTTTTTAGGATTTTTGGATATATTCAGTTTACCCTAAAAAGAGAAAACCAATTATATGCTAAAAAGAAAATAAATGTATGCCACATTGAAGGTGTGTGTGAATGATATGTGACCACCCAAAAAGTAAAATAATGTGGGACTTGGATGATGTCTCAAAAGGTTAATCGACGATGAGGTTAATTAAACTATAAGTTTATAATAATAATAATAATAATTATTATTATTATTATTATTATTATTGTTATTATTATTATTGTTATTATTATTATTATTATTATTATTATTAGCCAAGATGAGGCATGAAATGGTAAAGATGGATAATACCTCAGCTTATTTGTAGCCCTTCCTTCAATTCTTATGGAGCTGAATTTTGGAAAGCTTAGATACTAATCAACCTACTTGTTAAATACCTCAACGAAAATTACACTTCTTGCTATTTAGAAAATAACCATGAGCTGTGGTGATGTTGGTGGTGTTCTAAGAATTGGAAACTTAAAAGACTAGCATCACCAAATATTCATTTAAGAGGACTCCCTGAATTTTTGAAAGAATGGACCCTTCATTAGCCATAAGCCTTCTAAATCGATTACTCCATGGTAAGAAATGTAAGCCTTTCCTTCAAGGCATAGATGTCCTACAAATAGCCTTTATAATGTGAGAAGGATATTCATCAACTTCTATGAGCATCATGTATTTGATTTTGGAAAAGTTGTATGGAGTAAGAACATTATTCCACTTCTTGTTTGGCTTGTCCAAGAGAACAACAAGAGTAGCATGCTCTTTAGAATAATCATTAGCTTACAGTGAATAGCAAAACGAGGTATATAGGTGACGTCTAGGCTCATAGTTCAAGGTATCTCTCTTATGCATGGGATATCATAACAATATCTTATGAAAGACCTTGTAATGTGGCCCTATATCAAATGCATACTTGAAATGCAATTGATATTGAATATAGTGCAAAAGACATGGTTGTGCTTGAAGTGCATGGTTATTGCACAAAGATGTTTTTTTTTTTCATGGTTATTACCATTCGGATTCTTGGTATATCATAAAATGGATGGGATGCTCTTTCAAGAAACATATGCTTGAAACACAAGAGCAAGCGGTGCACATTGATTATGGGGATCATAAAAGTAATGTTTCTAATTGTTGTGCATGCTTGCATATGGTGAGTGTTTTTTGTTTATCTAGGACTAGTGGAGAAATGAGAATTTTACATCTCTCTGGAATCCACATAGTATATGTTGTGTTCTTCTCTTGTGTTTGTTGAGATTTCTTGGGTACCCATTGTTTAGTAGTCCTAGGATTTTGTAACAGTGGTTGCTTTTGTTATGATGTTAAGATTGTGCGTGTGGTTATGACTTGAAGCTCATGGAGCGCTTGTTTGTAGTTGTGGTTTGAGCCTTAAGTAGAGGTTTGGGGATCTGTATCTAAGTGGAATGACTTGGATTTGCTCTAGATGTCTTTGGGACCCAAATTTGTTTCATTTGAGGAACTAATTCACTGTGTTTCGACCCAAATTCTTAAAGTGTTTGTTTGGATGAGGATTTTGTCTTCTTATGGACACAAGAAGATTCCCTAGATGGGTTGAGAAGTTTCTTGGGCACTCACATATCATTGTGATGTCTGGGTTGATGCAAAAGACTTAGATAACTAGCATTGTGTTGCAACTTAATGTTAGACTTTTGTTGTTTTACTTATCGTGATTGCACTTACCTAAGTTTACATGGCCTATACATTTGCTAACTTTTGGCAATTTAAGTGTCGGGTTCAAAGTATAGGAAGACTAAGAAATCTTATGAGTCTATGTAGGAATCAAGCCACTAACTAAAGAAGAAGTAAAAAGAGGTACATCTACATTTTTTCCTTCACATTTTAGCAAAAAAGGTGCCATTTGTTAGATTTAAGCCTACTGAATTGCCAAACAACTAATCTTATTCGAGTTTTGCTTGTTCCATCAAGTCATCATCCTCACAAACTAAGAATATGATATTTATCTTGGCCTTTCTGAGATGCATGGAAAGTGCGACTTCACTGATGAAAGGGGTTTGAGTTCCTCCTAATCCTATGAAGTAGGCATGGGCTATTTTATTTTGGCCTTTAATGTCTAAATGAGAAACAAACATATGATATTAATTGTGACACCAGTATTTATGAGCAACCAAAGCATAGCCATGGAAATGGCTTGTGGCTCAATGAATGACTCCATGGAGATCTCTCTAAGTGTAGTAGAGCACATGTTTTGACCTGCATGTCGTAAGAGTAAGGGATGTTTATGGATATGCTATAAGGATTCTACTTGAACCTATTTTATGACGTGACATACTTATTACTTTCTATTCTTAGCCACTTGAAATCATCTAAGCATGTATCTAGTCAAGGTTTCTTGGCAGAGTTTAACTGATCTATAGCCAATTATATAATTGAGGAAAAATTCACTTGCAAGTATGCCTAATTTAAAGGCACCACTAGGCAATATGTAATGTAGCTAGGACCTTGGAAAAGAGAAAAAGCTAAGAAAAGCTAATAGATAAGTGTATAATTACTCTAACTAGTAGAGAAATCATTTGTAGGAAAATTGTTTTTTGTCACTCATTTGGACTTATTGACTAACTAGGAGAAAATCAAGCAAAAGATTATAATCTAGGTCATGGTTATCCTAGACTAAGGTGATTTAAAGCAATCACCTTGGAGCAATAGTTCTTAAAATCAAGATAAAACTATCTAGAGAGTCTCAGCACACTTAGAAAACCATAGACAAGTGCACAAGGTACCCAAAGTCATTCAAAAAGTGCTTATTTTCTATCTACATTTGTTGTTGCCACTCTGGAAATCAATTGTGGGATTTTCGTGACTTTCAAGTCATTTTCGAGTTCTTCAAGGACTCAAGACTTGGAACAAGATTTTAATTTCCATAGACTACACAAGAATCGGGTTTCTTAGCACAAGTACAACTCGTGATTTGCCTAGGCATATTCTTTTGCAAGAGATCTTGTCTACCTATTTTAGCCTCTGAGTGCTTCAACTGACATAACTTTTTGGTAAAAAATCTTGAGATCTAGAGCTCTTCAAAAAGGTATTTTTGAAGTCCTATGTGCTCAACATTGTTTTTCTTAAAGTTCATGTTGATTTTAAAATAGCATATTGAGAATTCAAGGGAGCGTCTCAAGGATTTCCACCATTACAAGGGGGCAAAAGACCACCAAGAAACATTGAAATCTAGTCACCTTTGAAGAGTAAAGGGCATAGACCACCTATATGGAAGGGAGAATTTTTCATCTCTATGCTCTAGAAAGCATTGCAACCTAATTTGTTCATTCATTACGAGTCCATCCATTCCAAGGAGCTCCATTCATAGTCCTTTGAAGTGTATATAAAATTGTGGTATATTCTTTCATCATGTATATAGATTTGTTGATAGATCGGAGATATAAGGAGACTTAAAAGAGAGCCAAATAAGCATTGCAAGTATTATCTATAACCATCAGGTATGACTATATCATTCTGAGTCGATTCCCAGTTCAATTTGATAGAGGAAAAAAATACTTTGCACCATACAGTCTAATTGCATTGCTTGTTTAGTGTGTGTGTGTGTGTGTGTGTGTGTGTGTGTGTGTGCATGATTTTATGTTCTAAAAAATTAACTAGCACTAATAGATAATAATCATGTACTAGCATCTCTATTGTAGAGAGTGTTATATGCTTCATTAGGAGCACATACAAGATAGCAAATGATTCCGAGAGTGAAATTGACATAGTGGCCTCATCAAGTGCTAGATATAAGCAAAACTCAGATCCCAACATACAAGTGGATTGGATGTCCAATCCTAAAGGTGAATACCAAATCTAGCTCCTACATTTGGAGTTGTCATCTATCAAGATGATTGTGGCCAATCTATTGTTGGATTAGGTGAGCTCAAGTTTAACTCTCCCTAATATGATTCTAGTAAGGCTTGAAAGAGAGTTGTTAGTTGACAAGATGGGAGCCTATTATATTCTTATAGATAAGCCATAAAGAATCATTCCACAAGGAGCAGAAATCCCAAATAATATTGGTCTAAATCCATATTTGTTATCGTTAGTGTCCATCTGAAAGGCCAAATGTCTATGAGACACTTTTGTATATGTTCTTTAATAAAACATATAGTGATCTAGTCAACCACAAACTCGATGTTCAATTACATTTGTAAAACCTAGGAAATCTGAGTTTGTGCTCTCGATGTGCTATGTAGTTCTCTGTTTCTTGTAAGTATGTGTGAAGCAGCGTGCTTATCAGAGGAGCTTGGTTTCTTACAAGAGGGAATCATTGTGGAGCTCTTGTGAAGGAGAATACACCATGGTGCATCTCCATTGGAGCACTTCACTAGTATCAAATTTGCTCGAAGCGAAAGGTTTTTCACGTTGTGCAAGCAAAGAAAGCACCCACCCATCCACCCATGGCTTTCACCAAGCCTTATGACTAAGGTGGTGACCAAGGCATAGACCTTGACATACCTTGTCATCCGAGTCACTGAAGTCACTATTGGCACCATTGGCAACACATGAGGAAGGACTTCAACAATGAAGGAAGACAAGTTACTCGCATTTCCCGAAAGGTCACCCATTCTAGTAGTGTCCCCCCCAAGGACTGCTTAATAGTAGGTTTTCCTACCATTAAGCCCTAGTGCTTGTTGATATATTTAGGTAGTGATGTGTGTGAACACACTAGGATCTTCAGGGCACTTTTTTCCCTCTTTAGGAGTTTTTTCTCCCCCCAACTTATATATACCCCTATTTCTCTTGTAATACAATTAGTATTGTGTGTTGTGCTCCAAGCTTCTTCTTCATCCTTGTGTTGTTTGTGTGCTCTCGCAGACCTAAAACTCCAACAATTGGTATCAGAGTAGGTTGTCGCTTCATCTAGGGCATCATCAACACCTCTCTGCTCACAGTCTTAGAATCACAAAAAATTTGGTGAGCATACTCAGAGCAATTAGGAGTTCAAAACGGCTTCATTTTGTGGTGTCGGAATTGCGATTTGAGCTCGTTTCGGCCTCTGAACGTACTATCGTAGCACTTGTGCAGGCAATCTTGTCTTTTTGTGCCAAAGATATATACAGGTTTCGGTTCCGCCAATATAAGCATCTCAAAGTCTGCTATAGGTTTAGCAGAACTTGACAAGGTACTTCTATTCAACTTTTTGAGATACAATCATTTTTCTGCATCAGGGTATTTTAGTTAGTGGCCATGGCTGAAAGCACTGACGTATTTCATATGTTGGCTATTGAGGTTAAGGTGGACAATACCAATCACCCATTATGGGCTTATATGATGCATCATGTATTGGTTGCAAAAGGACTATGGAATAATTTGTAGGGTGTTGAAAAACGTCATATTACACCTACAAACATAGTTGCTAAAGGTGATGCAATCGACATTGAAGACGATGATATTCTTCATGTTCTTGTTCATGTTGTGGTTCCTACTGCACCTACTATAGAGAAAATTTGTTGGGATGGCAGAGAACTCACGCACATGCATTAAAAGCCTTGTCTATCAAACGTGCCATTATTCCTCACATTCGCTCTTGTAGGAATCCTAAGGATGCTTGGATACACTAATCACATTATACCAGGCAAGGAATGAGGCTCGTGTTGCTTACCTCCAAAAACAGTTGGAGAGTGAGCACATGAATAAAGGAGATTCTATGAAAAGCTTTCTAACAAAGATCAAAGATTTGAAAGAATAGTTGATTTCTATTGATGAAGTCTTGCCTGAAAGTTCACTTGTGCAAACTGTTTTTGTTGATATATTTAGGTAGTGATGTGTGTGAACACACTAGGACCATCGAGGCACTTTTTCCCTCTTTAGGAGGTTTTTTTCCCCCAGCTTGTATATACGCCTATTGCCATAATAGGCTACTTATCTTTGTACATTCTAGTCGTAATACATTCAGTATTGCGTGTTGAGCTCCAAGCTTCTTCTTCTTCCTTGTGTTATTCGCATGCTTCCGCAGACATCTAACTCCAACAATTGGTATCAGAGCAGGTCGTCGCTTCATCTAAGGCATCGTCGACACCTCTCCGATTGCACTCTCAGAATCGCACGAATTTTGGTGAGCATACTCGGTGTGTTTCCGAGATCAAAACTACTTCATTGTGTCGTGCCGAAATCGTGATTTGAGCTCGTTTTGACCTCCGAATGCACTATTGTTAACTCTATTTGTGATTGATTTTTTTGGTGCTAACATGTCTCCATTGTGTGGAATAGATATTTGACTGCAGGTACTATGAAGATGGAAAATGTGTCCTATGTGAAAAAGGAGCACTAGAATGTTGTGCCAAAATGGAACTTGAAGGGATCTTGCCAATGTCGTCACCTTGGTTTGCAGCTTAAAAGCTTGTTGCAGTATGAAGGCCCATGTGGGGAGTGCACTAGCAGATACGATATGCAAAAGGAGAGTTGTGTGAGCAAGTGCTTGAGTGTTTTGGACAAATGCAAGCTACTCACATCAAGGTTACACCACCCATGCATTTCAATGTTTAAAAAAAAAAAAATGCAACAAGGAAAGGGTGGGTTGATCCATGATCAGATCATTCGAGATAGTCTTGTGTCGGATAATAGGGTTGGATGCAATCTAATCGATATCTATGGAAAGTGTGGCTCTCTAGTGTAGGCATGTGTCTTATTTCCACTCTTGTGAAATCCAGATTTTAGGGTGCTATGATTGCTGTCTATGTACATCAAGACCAAGGTGTTTTATCAGATGCAAGAAGCTATACGATCAGGTGATAAATAGTGGATTTGATTCAGACTTGGACATAAAACAATGCTCTTTTGGATATGTTGCTAAGTGTGGAAGTCCACAAGCGGCCGGAGGAATTAAGAGAAGTCGGGAAGTCAGGGTGTCTTCATTTTTCTGGCTGACGACTACAAGTGGGGTTTTTCCGAGGGTATGGAAGTCACATAGTGAAGAAAGGGAGGTGTTTCTTGCTCTGGGGAGTTTTTTCTCCGGTTCTTTATCCTCTGCCACAACGAAAGGGGTGGCATCATCTCTGAGCAGGTGCTGAAGGGAGGGGAAACCAGTTATCAAAGGGCAGAACTATTGCACGGGACGGAAGGGGGAAGATTTTGGGGCTGCAAGGGATCTTCAGAGGGAGGATCTTCTTATCATCGAGCAGTCTCTAAGGACAGGGAGATATGAAAGGAACGTGATCCGCATACTGAGCTCCAACACTGCCCCATCAGCAAAAAACCAAGCTCTGAATGATCTGACCAAAGGCCCTCTCTCACTCTCCATTTTGTAATTTGTATGCTCGTTGCTTACTTACGTACCCTTTGCACACGACATGCAGGAGTGAGCAATACTGGTCATGATCGAGATGAAGCAACGGAGCCATTGGTTGGCGGCTGAAGAAAAAGACAGAGGAGGGGAGTCACAGTGAAAGGGAGGAGTGTGGATGATTTTGTTTGTCCCTCTTGTGCATCCCGGGCTGCAACAGAGTACTGTTGGCAGTAAGAGTAGCTCCCTATCAAAACATCAAGATTTGCACTAACTGTGAAGAGAGTCACTCCACAGAAAAAGCCTGCTTCACTTAATTCATTAATTGACTGACCAAACGTGTGAAGTTTTTTAGGAATCTTTGTACAAGGTGTTGCCTAAAGATTATGCACCTTCTCCAAGTTAAAACATCTCAAAATATTAAGTAGAACTTGAGAAATGATCCAAACAATCCACCTATGTCTAAAACTATACTTCTCTACAGTCGACTTTGACACATGTAACTTTTAATGCATAGTTCTCTCAAATTACAACTTGTTTATTCAAATGCTTTAAGCCATAGGTACGTTACCTTCCAACTTAAATAATGCGTGCTTGCTTGATCAAAACTTTACACTGTGGAAGGATAATTGACCAAAACATTAGCATCAAATTTGCATTTGTTGCAAACTTCACTTCTTCATATTTACACATGTAAATGTTCCTACTCTCAATTCTCTCAGCTTGATCACAATTAGGATTTAAGAACTTGTACAAAGGTCAATCAACTATAGACTTAGACTTGTGCAAAATCATTTCACAAAAAGATTAAAGAGAGAAGGAGTACTCAACAAAAGATCGGGTGCAACTTTTTCTTCTACTTAGAAAGTTTTAAAAATTCTAAAGTGCCTAATGACTCTTACAACTTTTAATTCTTCTCATCTCATGCTCTCTCATACTTGCCCCGACTTTCTACTTGTATATATAGGCATATATGTACAAGCTCATGACCATAATAAAAGTATAAGTGAGCTAACTACAAGTTTAATATACATATGTATACAAGTCTTCATTTCCTGAATATGCACTATCTTCAAGCTTCATTTGTTAGTCTTTTCTTCATTTTTTGACTTCAACCCTTTCTCCAAGACATCAATTGATGTTTGACTTGCACCAACAAACTTTACACCATGGAAGGAGAACTGACCAAAACATTACCATCGAATTTGCGCCTGTTGGAGTCTTCTCTTCTTCACATTTACACATGTGAATGTTCCTACTCTCAATTCTCTCAATCTCATCACAACTAGGATCTCAAAAATTGTACAGAGGTCACTCTACTATAGATTTAGACTTGTACAAAAGCATTTGGCCAAAGAATAAACACAGAAAGAGCACTAAGCAAAATATCGAATGCAACATTTGTTCTATTCAGAAAAACTTTACATCTAGTTGAAGAGAGTTATCTTCTTCACTTCTAAAGTATCTTCAATCCTACAACAGTACTTACTATAATTATGCATCATATCAAAAGGAAGATTCAACCCTGATCATGAATGCAACATGTGAAGTTCCAAGTGAAGACCAAAGAGTGTTTTACATTCATTCAGGATGAAGCAATCATCTGAGTGGTAACATTGCTTTAATGATTGATTTGGAGGGTAAAGTGATTAATCATACAGTTCAAACAGGTGACAATACAAAGCACAAGGTGAAGTCTATTGGATCAGTGAAGGCCAAAGATGGAAGTACTCTTTTGAGTAAGGTTTTGTATGTTCCTACAATTCAAAATAATTTGATAAGTCTAGGACAAATTGTGGAAAAATGATATGAGGTGAGGTTCACTAATGATGGAGTTTATGTTGAAGACCCTAATCAAGGTTATAAGCAAATTATTACAGGAAAGAAAGAAGGAAGGCTTTTCACATTGAAGGTACAAGGTAATGTTGGGCATGCCTTGTTCACATATGGAGAGCAAAAGATATCTGAGTTGGATCTTTGGCACAAAAGGCTTGGACACTTCAATGCAAAAGGTATCAAAGAGATGATTATTAATGGTTTAGTACTTTGATTACGTAATCTTGCAGGTCAACACATGACATACAGATGTGAAGCATGTCAAGTAGGTAAGGCTCATAAGCAATCATATAACAAACAAGGTTTCATGTATTCAAAAAGACTTGAATTGGTACATACAGATGTGTGGGGTCCTTCAAAGGACTTTAGCATAAATGGTTCAAGATACTATGTCATTTATGTTGATGATCTACTAGGTGGATCACTATTTATGTGATCAAAGATAAGTCAGAAGTGTTTAGCACATTTAAACACTATCATGTATATGCAGAAAGGGTTACAGGACAAAAATTGAAGAGATTGAGGTTAGATGGAGGGGGAGAGTATTTTTCAAATGAATTCAATGATTATTTGTGGAGTGAAGGAATAGAGAGAGAAGTTACTTGCAGGTACTCTCCTCAACAAAATGGTGTAGCAGAAAGGAGAAATAGAACTCTTATTGAATTTTCAAGGTCAATGTTGAAAGAGAAGAATTGCCCTAACTATTTATGGGTTGAGGCTGTAAATACAACCACATACTTGGTTAATAGGCTACCATGTAAAGCTTTGCAGGGTATGACACCATATGAAGCTTGGTGGGGTAAGAGACCTACATTAGATCATTGCAAAGTATTTGGTTGTTTAGCCTATGCTTATGTTCCTTCTCAATTAAGGCATAAATTAGAACCAAAGGTTGAAAAATATGTGTTCATTGGTTATGATGACAAGCAATTGGGATACAGATTATGGAGTCCATCCACAAAGCAATTACTTATGTCAAAGGATATTACATTTCATGAGTAAAGTACTTGGTATATAGGTACAAATAAGGAATCAGGATTATGTAGGTCTTGAAGAAGTATTGAGTCAAAAGAAGGGTAAATGAAAGGTTCAAATATATGATGAAGAAGAAAATGTGGAAGATCCATTTGATGGTGAAGAAATGCCAAGGTTTGATCTAGAATATGATGAACCAGAAACTTCAAGGAGTGGAGAACTCAGAAGATCATCAAGGAAAAAAAGGCAACCCATAAGGTATAGCTATGATACTTTATTCTTGACTACTAAAGATTATGCTTACATGATAAAGATAGATGAAGATCCTTCTACATATGATGAGGCAAAAGGAAAGGAGAATCGAGAGAAAGCTATGAAGGAATAATATGATGCACTCATTGAGAATGAGACTTGGGACTTAGTGCCAAAACCAAATAATCAGAAAGTGATAGGATGCAAATGGGTCTACAAAACAAAAAGGTATGCAGATGGAAGTGTGTCTAGGCACAAAACTAGACTTGTTGTAAAAAGGTATGCATAGACACATGGTGTGGACTATGATGAAACCTATAGTCTTGTCGCAAATATGACAACCATAAGAACTCTCATAGCTATTGTTGCATGCAAAGGTTGGAAGTTGTCTCAATTAGATGTGAAGAATGCATTTTTAAATGGTTATATTTCAAATGAAGTTTACATGTAACAAACAGATGGTTTTAAAGATCAATTTTATCTAGATCAAGTGTGTAAGCTTAAGAGAGCTTTGTATGGCTTGAATCAGGCCCCAAGGGCATGGAATTACAGGCTAGTGAAGTTCTTGAAGGAACTTGGTTTCCAAGCATCAAAAGCAGATAGTAGCTTGCTAGTCAAAGAAAGTGAGGATGGATGTATTTATGTTTGTACAAATGCTTAAGAAGCAGATGGAGAAAGAATTCAAGATTAGTGACTTGGGAAATGTGTCATATTTCTTGGCAATGGAGATTTCATATACTCAACATGGAGTATATGTGACTCAAGAAAGGTATTTGAAGAATTTGCTAATCAAGTTTAGAATCGAAGATTGCGGGATAGCACCAACTCCAATGGAAGTGAATCACAAATTGAGTAGATATGGAGGAGAGGAATTCAAAGACATGAAGCTTTATTAGAGTTTGGTGGATAGATTGATTTATGCTACATTATCAAGGCTTGATTTCTCATATGCAATTGGAGTTCTATCTCAATTCATGCATTGTCCTAGAAAGGAACATTAGATTGCAAGTCAAATGGTGTTTAGGTATATCAAGGGCACACCTAAACAAGGTTTGTATTATGGGTTTACTTCAGATACAAGGATCAAGATATGTAGATTGGACAGGTAACTATGATGATAGAAGATCAACACATCGGTATTTGTGTTATGTGGCAGATAAGTTAATTTCATGGTGTTCAAAGAAGCAACATGCAGTTGTTTTGTCATCTACAGAAGCAGAGTATAAAGGTATGTTAGAAGCTGCAAAGGAAGTCATATGGCTAAAAACGCTCAAAAAGAGTTTTGATATCATTCAGAGTATTCCTATCATTTGTGGAGATAACATGAGTTCTTTGTATTTTGCAGTTAATCCTGTGTTTCATGCCAGGACCAAACATATTGAGATTCGATATCATTTTCTGAGAGAGAAGGTTGTTGATAAAGAAATAGAAATCATGCATACTCCTACAAAGGATCAACTTGCAGATATGTTAACAAAGAGCTTGGATGGACCCAAATTGTAGAGGTTTAAAGATATGGAAGGGATAAAGAAGATGTAGATAATCACAACTAATGATTTAGGGGGAGCTATTGGAGCAAGACAATCAAGAAATGATGATTACATGAAGCTTAGGAGTGAATAATTTAAGAAAAGATTGAAGCCTAAAAGCATGAAGTGAAGTGGAGGTTCAAAAAGAGATGTTCTATATACACATGTACATTAGGTTTGTAAATACTTCACAAACACTTTGAAGTAATGATGAATCCACACTCATATGTATATATACACTTGTATATAGTCGTGATACATATGAGAGATGAAATACAAATGAGATATAGAAGAGTAAATCACAAGTTGAGTGAGATATATCCATTAGATGTATTTCTGTTAAGATAGAAGATGTTTTGAAGAAGTAGCACCTCAATGTTTTCCATCTCTCTCCTTCTGTGCTCAATCATTTGAGAAATCCTTTTGTGTGTGTCTAAGTCTATAGTTAGTGCATCTATGGTCAAGTTTTGAGAGTTCAATTGTCATGAAGCTGAGAGAATTTTATGTAGGAACATTCATATGTGAACAGATGTTGAGTGACTACTAAAACATGTGCAATCTTGATGGTCAAAGAATTGATTAGATCTCAGTCTACCATGTAAAGTTTTGCACAAGTAAGCATTCAAAATTTAAGTTATAAGGTAAGCAACTGATGTCTAAAAGAATTTGATAAAACGGATCTAATTTGTGAGAACCATGCATTTAAAGTTGCATATGTAAAAGTTGCTTGCAAAGAAAGCCTATTTCATACAAATCTGAAGTTTTGTGAATTCTTTTGAAGAATTTTCACTTGGAGTAGTTGTGGAAATAATAGGAGAGTATTGTGTCAACGTTTCATAAGAAACTTTAATCATTTCATAAGTCAATGAATGCATTTCGTGAATCAGACTTTTTTAGTATAGTCATAACTCACAAAAGTGTTGATTGTTCATAATTTGGCAAAGGTTTTCCAAAATTGAAGAAAGTTTTGAGTTATGCTTGATATAGAGGTGTTCTAAATTCAAGCATAGCTTTTCTTTTGGAGATTAATCTTCTCCATCATTCATCAAATGTCATTAATTCCAGAATGGGGTGCTCCATTGGTAGAGTTTATGAGATCCAAAACATTCCCCAACGAGGCTAGTGTAGCAAGAAAACGAAGCATGAAGCAAGAGGTTCATGACTATGCCTTAGTAGGAGACAACCTATACCAAAGAGATAAAGATGAATACTTAAGATTGTGCATTCAAGAATTAGATTATTTGACAATCTTAGAAACTAAACATAGCGGTGTTGTAGGTGGACACTTTGGACTTGACCGAGTAATTAAGACCATTCTATTCTCAGGACTTTGGTGGCCCATCTTCATATGGATGACATACCTATGTGACGAGATGTGACACATGCCAATGTGCACAATATCCGATAAAAAGAGATGAGATGCCTCTCAGACCAATGATGGGAGGGCATGCATTCTCGAAGTGGGGCATATACTTTGTAAGTCCCATTAACCCCCTAGCTAGAAACTCCCATGCTAGTACATTATTGTAGGCATAAATTTCCTTACAAAGTGGGTAGAGGTAAAAGCCATCACAAAAAATGATGTTCAAACGATGGCAAAGTTCTTATTTGAGAAGATGTTCACTAGATAGGGGCTACCAATAGAGTTGGTAAGTGATAGAGGTACACACTTCCTGAATGAATTCATTGAAAACCTTCTCCAAGAATTCTTGGTAATACATCAGAATTTTGCCCCCTATCATCCACAAGATAATAGAAAACTTGAGAGCACAAATAAGATCCTATGTAATGTATTGACAAAATTGGTAATTAATAAACGCTCTGATTGGGATAACCAACTTCATCATGTTGTTTGGGCTTACCAAGTTGCCTACAAAATAGTACTCAATGCCATCCCATTTCATATGGTCTTCAGATAAAATGTTGCGTTACCATTAGACTTTTGGATCCCCACTTTAAAAGTAGCATAGGAGCACGAGTCGAACAAACATGAGTTGTCCTCTATAATATTTGATCCAGAATGCTTAGGTGAGACTAGGCTATGAGTAGTAGCAGGTATCTATGCTGCCAAGAAAAGACAAAAATGCATACTTTAATGCACATGTCAAAGATAAAGTATTGAAAGAAGGGAGACCTAGTTTTTTGTTTATACACTAAAACAACATGCCCATAAATTGGAAAAATGAGGATATGGACCCATGGTCATTAATAGAATTTCCACTAGTGGTGCAATTCAATTGGCCACTCTAGAAGATGACATCTTGCCAAGTTATATTAGTGGATGTCAAGTCAAGCTATATCAAGAACCTCTTATAGAGGATATGCTAATGAGACTAAACACTACTAGGAAGCAAAAAGCAAAAGAGTTAAGGGTTAAAGAAGAAGCACATGTAGAGGCTAGAGAGTGCATTAGGTAAAATAAGTTAAGATGACAAGGCCAACGTTTCAATCCCAATGCCGCAAGATATCACATGGCCATGTACCAAACATTGGGTATAATTTCTCCTCGAATAATCGTCCGACGTCCTTTTGTGACCATAGAGGTGGGCCAAAGAAATAGTGTAAGCATTGTGAGAGCTTTGATTGGCTCAGGTGCAGCAACTAGTGCAATTAGATTCTCATACTGCCAGGATCTAAAATTGAACATCAATGCCATAGACGCCTATCTCATAGGATTGGGAGGTGTGGAAACCCCTTGTTTGGGCGAGGTGGAACTTCCCATCTACCTTCAAGTTGTCCCAATGACAGTCAAAATGCCAGTGTGTCAAGATGACAACCTTATGGAGCCACTTGTCTTGGGTCAAGATTGGATCTATGCCCATGCAGTCAACTTAAACGTAAGAAGAACTTCTTCAAGTTTGGGTACATAAACAATGCATTACATTAGAATTAGAGAACTGCATGATCACAAATCTAGATAACACACATTCTCTTATTTCTTCTAAGACTGGTCTTGGAGAAGAAGATGTGGTATGTGTCAAAAGATCTATGATTCAGAAGGACTCAATCATGGAAGAACAGGCTCGAAGGTGAGTGGATCTCTTTCCTTTTTCATAGACTAATGGAACCACCATAGTTCAACCACAGAGGCAAGCAAAACAGTACAAGACAACCACTATATCAAATAGACAAATAGAATTCAAGAAGAAAATAGTTCCAGGCATGAAGCAGATATGGGTACAAAAGGATGAGCAGTCAATCACACCATTGGAGTTGAACTCATTACCAAAGAAGCAGCAGAAATTCAAGGCAACAAGTAGTAGAACAACAAAGATCTCTATGTCAAAGAGTACTCCAAATTTGGGTACCAAAGCGATCGATGAAGGTCGACCACAATAACATACAAATTTGGGTGCCTAAGGAATTAGTTGTAGCTCAACAAGGGTGATTGCACATGTGGGTACCCAAGAAACTTTTACATACGCAAAACCCTAGGCTCTCCCTCACAAGAAAAATCTCAACAAAGAAGCCAAGGAGAAGTAAGAGTCAGAACCAAACATAGAAATCAAAAGAAGATCAAATTAGCTCTTTGGCAATAGTAAACAACAATCATCAAGGGTATGGGTTTGGAAGCCAAAATCACCAGTATCCCCCATAGAACCAAAGATCCAACCATGAGGGATACAAATTTCACAAAACCATCCAAAGATGAAGAGTCAAAAAGTGATCAGTATGGAGCCGAACACTATTCTAAAATGGATACCTATAAGGAGGAATGATCAATTTTCATTCAACCATCATCATTTCAAGATCCAATGGATACCTCCTAACAAAGATTTCATCCACATCTGCAAGTAACATCAGAAGCCTCAACATGCAAAAACCATATGCTCTTGGCATAATCGTGTCTTTTGCACCATTCAGGTCATGCATTTCTAGATTCTGCATTAACATAGGCCACATTACAAGGCCATGCACAGACAGAATTGAGAATTCTAGGCACATGAGACACATTTGACATATGTAAACTATTTTTCTTGATACTCACGTCTTTCTTCTTGTTTTTAAAATTGTAAATTTTTTTTTTAAGAAAGCGGGGAAGAAAAAAAGAGAGAAAAACAATACTATAACAATGATAGATTAGAAAACCTCTTTGTCAAAATGCCCTTGAGCACTTAGCTGAAGACCCAATTTTTCGCACCATACTTCTTGCAATGCATTCCCCAAGTAAGCATGCATAGGGCTACATTACAAGGCCGTGCACAAGGCACATATTTTCTTCAACCCATGCACTAATAGACTTACCCATCATCAATTATGGGTTATGAATACTCGGCAGAATAAATATAAAAGCCATGTTTGCAAGATCCAAAGGACATCAAGATTACATCAGTACCCATGAAGCAATTCATAGTTGATAGTTGCTCAAAACCAACATGGAAAACCTCTTTTGAGCAACTAGAAATTTTTGGAAGCTCACAAATACGCCAACATGCTTGAATCCATGGGAGAAATGCATGCAAAGGCTAGCAGTGACAAAAAGAAAAACAAGACAACTAAACCTACTACATGTGGAAGACAGACTCCTCTTGTTGATACATGATGGACACTACCTCTCAAAGTACTACATGGAACACCCACTACAACAAGTGTGTATCAGGGACGATAGACTCGAGAGGGGGGGGAGTGTTGGAACTCAAGGTCAAGCACAAGGCACGAGAACACATCAAAGAAGTGGACACACAAGAAGAGGGAGCATGTAGGGAGATCCAATAAGTATATGTCAAATTTTCAGAAGAATTCCCTACAAAAACAATGATTTTGATCACTAAAAGCCATTGTAAATATCATTTCACATTTTTGCAACTCCATTTCTTTCAAGCCAAGGAGTCCTTGAGCTTGGGGAGTATTACAAGTACCTATGTATCAATTTTCATAATTTTTTGATTCCGTTTCAGCCCCCAAATAACCCTGGAACCTAATTTTTAACTAGGCCGGACATTAGGTCTAGATGTTGGGTTCCTAAACCCACCAGAAAAGATGATTATATATGTCTTTATCCTCCCAAAACCCCCTAGGGATCAGTCACTCATATTGTTTGCAGTATACAAATTTATCTCCAATGGATAATCCCACATGCTCACTGACTATTTCATACCCTTTCATGCACACCTCACTGTCATCCTCTAGTTCATACACTCTCATCCTCTGGTTCATACACTCTCCCACACATGCACGTACACTCACACACTCTCTTTCAATTTTTTTTCTTTTCACACACCCTCTCCCACTCTCCTTTCTTCTCAATTCCGCTCACACACATATACATCCTCTCTCATTAGTTCCCTTTCGTTTTCACAAACACTTTCCCCCTTTTTTTTCTTTCTTTCTTCCTCACTCTCTCTTTCTATCCCTTTTTACTTCGATATAGCATTGAATGTGTTTTCATTTGAAATCTATATCGAAGTAAACACAACACATGCAAGGTTTAAAGGAAGGGTTCTAAAACTTGGACAATATGAAAACATTTGGACGATAATCAAGAACAAAGGAAACTCTGATAATTCTCCTTAGTAAAGAGGAGAAGTTACTAGTAATACTAACTTATATCAATTGAGGACTTAAGAAACCATGCAATAAGAAGTTCAAAAGACGTGTAGGGTCTATTCTTCTTCGTCTCATTTCCACATAAACAATTCTTTTATTTTATCATGACTCTTTGTAGGCATAACCGAACTCCCTTTTATTAAAAAAAAAACCATGACTCTTTTCATAGCGTATATCGATTATCATTTATTTCATTCAGACTTGCGTAAAACAACTTCCATCCCTTTTTTTTTTGGTCTCATGTCGCTTATCCAGGTGGTTGGGCCTCTCGGCTCTTGAGGCGGGGACGAGGATTCAACCTCCACCGGCACCATGTAAAGGACATGTTTATCATGGAAAGTTGTATCTTGTGGCTGATGTGCCATCGTTTGTCCTCCTCACGGTACTTATGACCGTTGTCTAACCCAGCTATGTTAACTCTTGTTCTTGTGGGATAAAAGGGGTCCCATGAGTACTACGTCCTTCCTTGTATAGTTGCAATTTCAAAGTTAAAGCCTGAAGGAGTAGGCCTCGGCAGAACCTCCATTAAAAGAAAAACTTCCATCTTTTCTCTCTTTGTGCACTCGTGAGAGAACTTCATTTACTAATAGAATTTTAAGCAAGATATACATTCAATCATAGCCGAAATCTTTCGCTCCATTCCACGCACTTTTTATTATTCAAATTATTCTAAAATTCATAGGCGAGCTTTACTAGATAGAAGAAAAGTAGTGTTCCATGAGACAATGGCCACCAAAAAAATAGTTCAAACTCATTTCCTATGAATACGAACATTCAACTTTGCGCAATTCTATTCATAAGAATTCTCTTCCTTGATTAGTACGTAACGATCTTGTGCCACATTTGAATTCCTCAAACGCACCAACATTCTCTTGAATAAAAGACACCCACATCTTTCTACTATAATCATCGACTATCAGCAAAAGTAGAGAAATCCTCCCAAAGTAGGAGTAGACATTTTACCATGGATATCGACATGTACCAACTCTAGAGAACGTGACCTTGATTGCTGCACTCTTTTGGGAATGCCTTCCTTTGTTGCGTGCCCATCATACAAGCTTGACATGGAAATGCAAGTAACTGTGCTACCATACCTTTTCTTTGCATCTCTTTGAGAATGGAAAATCCAAGTTGGACAAAATGTTGATGCCAAAGTCTACGTGTGTTTCCTCTGTAGTAGTGAGGGCCTCAATTCATATAGGTTATCTTTATGTACTCCTTTTTCGACAATATTACCTATTCCATCCAAAATTTCTACACCATCCCTTTTGAAATGTACTTCAAGACCATAATCTATCATGGTAAAAATAGATAATAAATTACTTTTTAGTGTAGGAACATACAAAACATCAAAACAAAAGAGATGGCTCTTGTTCCTTCAGCTAGACATTTGGAGTCATTCCCAAACATGACATTGATGGGTTCATGTAGATGCATTAAGGAAATATACTAGCCCTTCTTGCTAGTCATGAGGAGAGATGCTCCACTATCTAATATCCAAGTTTCATCCACACGAATTTGGGCAAATGTACATACCTCGTCTAACCCATAGTTCAAGTTCTATGTTATTCGTCGATTCACTATTCTTCCGTGGATTTGAGAGTATTCTTTCTCTCTTCGGCTTGCTTCTTCCTGCAATCCTTAATGGAATGACCCTTCTTTTCGCAATAGAAACAGATCTTAGTGAGCTTCTTCTTCTTTGGCTTCTTCTTTGAAATATCAGAAGAGCCTCTACCTTTTGCATTTGTTGAAAATGTTGCATAGTTTGATCCTTGCATATTCTTCAAAAGCATTTCTTCTTCTAGAAGCATTGCAAAAAACTCTTCAAAGGTAAGAGGTGAAGATCTAACCTGAGTTTTAAGGGTAGTTACAAGCGAGCCCATCATATTTTGAAGGAAGAATTTGAATGCACCTATCAGCCAATTCATTAAGTGTTATCAAAACACCAATAGCAGCCAGTTGATCTTGTAAATGTTTGATTTGATTGATGAAGTATTCAGTCTTCTATCAAAGTGCTTCTCATTCAGTAACTGATTCTCAAGATTTTGAATTGAAGTGTCATTCTCGATCTCATATTGGCGAGCCAATATGCCCCAAGGTTCATGTGCTTTAGTGGTGTGCTGAACTAGAATAAGCAAAACTTACACTTGTAACAATGGCACATAGCTCATCTATGTTCCTCCTCTTCCAAGCACGAAGAAGATTTAGATCAGGCTTGATTGTCACTCAAGGATTTGATGGATCTTCAATCAGAATTGGATCTAGATCAAGACATGTCCGCCCCATGACATTATTCAACAACTCATAAGAATCCGAAATTGTGAAAATTCTGAACTTCAAGAGTGTGTAATTTGTTCCATCAAGCTTCCCCTCAGTGAATGTGGGTGGAAGAATGCAAATTGGTGTAGCAATAACATTAGCAGATGCACCAACGCTAGAAGATGAAGCCATCACTCACACACTCTGGTGATAATAGAAATATGCTTGGGAATCGAGAAAGTACCCATCCATACTAATAGATACCTAACAACTTGATTCCATGTAAGAAAATATTTATGCAAGATAACATAGGAGCAATAGCAAAGAAGATAAGAAATATGGTAGAATTTCAAAGAATTTTCTACTAACAGCAAGTACAAGGATCATGGCATTATCCACATGTGTGCCCTCAAGGTAGAGCTTAAATGGTGATCTAGACAACTCTAAATAGAGAGTTACAAGGTAGAGGTATGCTAGCTCAACTCGATAGTTGGGGTAGTGCAGAGGTCATGTATACATAGGCTAATGGAGAGATGTAGCCTTCCGCGGATGGCTATACATGGGTGATAGAACATGGGTGGCCACCACCTGTGTAATCCCCATATGCAACATAGGTTAGTTCAACGGACCTAACAAATATGACCTAGCCAAGGGGCCCATTGGCCCCCTTGGACCCCATAGTTGGAGCTACTCCTTGTTACCCCAAACCCCACAATTGGGGACCCTAGTAACTCCCTTTCCTTACAATACATTAGATGGTTCAATTTGACCTTCATACAACATGCAAGTTGGGATTACCATCCATTAGGTAATGCATGCTTGGCTTCTCACCATAACGGGGGCCTTACAAAATGTGCATTAGTACATACAATCATGAGGGGTAGACATTGGTCATATTGGTCATATACTAACAAGAGATAGGGGGTCATAAATGAAAAATATATTTCATGGCCAATTAATTAGTTGAGTTGTAGAGAGTACAAGAAATCATAGTCGTATGGGCATCCCTAGGATGTGAATAATATTTTTAGCCACACTTAGTAAAACTAGATTGGAAAAGGTACATGATATATTTCGGTAGAGATGTGTGTGACCACACTTAGGACCCTCGAGGCAATTTTTTCCTTCTTTAGGAGGGTTTTTCCCCTTGGCTTGTATATATGCCTATAACCCTAATGGGTTACTTATTCTTGTACATACAATTGGTAATACATTCAGTATTGTGTGTTGTGCTCCAAGCTTCTTCTTCTTCCTTACGTTGTTTGCATGTTTCTGTAGACCTCAAACAACAACAATTAGTATCAGAGCAGGTCCCCCTTCATCTAGGGCATCGTCAAGAGATCTCTAGTCATAGTCTCAAAATCACATGAAAATTGGTGAGCATAATCAAGGCAATAAGGAGTTCAAAATAGCTTTGTTGTGTGGTGCCAAATTTTGATTTGAGCTCGTTTCATCCTTTGAATGCACTATTGTAGTGCTTATTTAGGCAATTTCATCCTTTTGTGCCAAACATATATATAGGTTTCGATTTGCTACTACAAGCACCTTAAGTCTACCATAGGTTAAGCAGAGCCCGATATGGTAGTTCTGTTCAACTTTTTGAGATACAAACATTTTTCTGTATCAAGGTATTTTGCCAGTGGCCATGGTTGAAAGCAATGATGTATTCTATATGTTGGTTGTTGAGGATAGATTGGATAGTACTAATTACCCATTGTGGGCATATATGATGCATCATGTATTGGTTGCAAAAGGATTGTGGAATATTGTGTAGGGTGTTGAAAAACAACCTATTATACCTACAAATGCAATTATTGAAGGTGACAGAGATGGCATTGAAGACGATGATCTTCAAATTCATGTTTGTGTTGCGGTATGTGTTGCAACTACTACATAGCAACTTTGTTGGGATGGTAGAGATGCTCAAGAACATGCATTGATAGCTTTGTCTATCAAATGTGCTATAATCCCTCACATTCACTCTTGCAAAAAAGCTAAGGATGTTTGGTATACACTTACCATTGGTGTACACTTACCACTTTATGCCAAAAAAGAAATGAGGCTCATGTTGCTTACCTCCAAAAACAGTTAGAGAGTGTGCACATGAATGAAGGAGTTTCCATGGGCATTTTTTGACAAAGATCAAAGATTTGAAGGAGTAGATGATTTTTGTTGATGAAGTCTTGCAAACACTTCACTTGTGTAGACTGTTTTGACAATCTTCCAAATTCAAATTAAGGTTTTTCTTCTACTCTTATTGATGAAAAACCTTAATTTGAGGAGTTAGTCTCTATTTTGTTACAGGAAGATCAGTCTAGATAGAATACTTCCATTATGTATGTTGAGGAGTTAGTGTTTGAGGAGTTAGTCTCTATTTTGTTGCAGGAAGATCAGTCTAGATAGAATACTTCCATTATGTATGTTGTAGATCAAGCTTTCCTAGCTCGTCGAAAGAGCAAAGGTAAATGGACGTCATCTACTAGTAAGCAAACATCTACTAATTCTGCACAATCGAGGAAGGATGACAAAGGCAAGAAGAAAACAATAAAGCGGAAATTGTTTTGCAAATACTATAACAGAAATGATCATGTCATAAAGAGTTATCCAAAACTGGCTACAAAAGAGGCAAAGAAGAAAGAGGCTGGAATGGTCGTTGTAGAGGCCTCTACACCTAAAACAAAGTCTACTAAAACTGTGAAGAATGAAAAATGGGTGTTTACTATTGTTTGCAATTATGACCCATCTTCTCATGAGTAGTGTATGTCTGCAGTAGAATTAGATGTTTGGTACTTTGATAGTGGGGCAACCAAACATATTACCCCATAGCATAGTTTCTTTAGTTCACTTGATTCTACCCCTATAGGGAATACTATCACATGCACTAATAACTCCTCTTATCCTTTAGTGGGAGTTCGTAAGATCATTTTGATTACTACTGATGGTAGTTATTTCACAATGTCAGATGCTTTGTATGTGCTAGGGATCAAGAAAAATCTATTTTCAGTTTCAGCATTAGCCAAATTTGGCTTGGTTGTCAAATTTGTTGATGACATATGTATAGTTCGTGATCTTTCAAATGGGGATGTGATTATTTCTTCTTGCATTTTATGTCCTGGGTATATAAGCTCATAGATTATGCAAAAATGATTCAACATGTGCAGTTCAAGATTCTTAGGCTATGTCAGATGCAAAGCTTTGGCATGCACACTTTGGTCATCTAAATTATGCTAGTTTGCTATGCCTACAGAAATCCGAAATGGTATCCTCTCTACCCAAACTTGAGGCACCTTTTAAACATGTCTGTGAAGGTTGTACTTTGGGCAAAATGTAGCATTTCTCCTTCCCAAAAGATGGTTCAGTTTGAGCTACTAAAAAATTATGGCTTGTTCATAGAGATGTTTGTCATCTTGTGTAAACACCTTTTGGGTAGTTCGTGACCTTCATTGGTGATTTTTACAAATGCATGGGTGTATCCATTGAAAATAAAGTCCGAAGTATGTATTTGCTTCAAGAATTTTCTAGTTTTGGTTGAAAATCTGTCAGCCTGTAAAATGGGCACCCTCCATTCTAATCAGGGGGAGGGGGGTTTATGTCTTCTAATTTTAATGCATTTCTTGCTAAACATGGGATAAAATATTAGTGTATAGTGAAATATACACCTCAATAGAATGGAGTTGCTAAAAGAAAGAATAGGTCACTCATGTAGATGGCAAAGCATATGGTCAAAAGTCAGGCTTCACTTCATAGCTTCTGGCTTGAGGTTGTTATGTGTGTAGCATATGTACTTAATAGGTTCCCCATCAAAGCACTACAATCTATCACTTTATCTAAGGCTAGGCATGGTCCTAAGCCATCTCTTGCTCATCTCCTTGTTTCTTGTTGTCTCGGATATGCATTAGTGCTTGAACAACAATGTGGAAAATTGGATGATAAAGCGGTGAAATGGATTTTTGTTGGGTACAATTCTGAAAGTGAAAGCTATCATTTGTAGCATCAATAGACTAAACGTATTCTAGTTAGCCATATGTTGTTTTTGTGAAAGATGCAATTCAACCATTATTCTCATGTACCAAGGAGACTTAAGTTATTTCTAGAGATGTGTATGACACTTTGCTTCCTCTTTTTACAAGTGGATAGCCTAGTGTTAGTCCAAATGAGGCAGTTCTCAGCCTTTATAGGTTTCACATGATGATGCAGATCATTCCATTATTATGCAAATTTATATGGTGCACTTGTTGATGAGAGGGTTGATATAAAGGATGCAAAAACTATGCCTAAATGGCTCGCATAGACTTCACGAGATAGAAAATTAGATGCACCTTTTTCATACCCTCGTTCACAATCTCATAGTACTTCTTTTGCATCAAACTTCTATGCAATGGTGTTGATATATTTAGATAGTGATGTGTGTGAACACTCTAGGACCATCGGGGCACTTCTTTCCCTCTTTAGGAGGTTTTTTCCCCTTGGATTGTATGTATGCCTATTGTGCTAATGGGTTACTTATCTTTGTACATTCTAGTGGTAATACATTCAATATTGTGTGTTGTGCTCCAATCTTCTTCTTCTTTTGTGTGTTGTTCACGTGCTTCCATAGACCTCAAACTCCAACAATTGGTATCAGAGCACATCACCGCTTCATCTAGGGCATCATCCACAACCCTCCAGTCAAAGTCTCAGAATCGCATGAAACTTGGTAAGCATACTCACGATGATTAGGAGATCAAAATTTCTTCACTTTGTGGAGACCAAAATTTTGAACTGAGCTCGTTTCTACCTACAAATGCATTATTGTAGTGCATGTGCAAGCTATTTCATCTTCTTGTGCCAAAGATATATATAGGTTTTGGTTTGCTACTATAAGCATCTCGAAGTCTACTATAGGTTTAGCAGAACTCATTAGGGTAGTTTTGTTCAACTTTTTCAGATACAGTCATTTTCTTGCATCAAGGTATTTTAGTTAGTGGCCATGGCTAAAAATAGTGATGTATTTTGTATGTTGGATATTGAGGATAAGTTGGATGGTACAAATTACCCATTGTGGGCTTATATGATGCGTCATGTATTGGTTGCAAAGGGATTGTGGAATATTGTGTAGGCTGTTGAAAAACATCCTATTACACCTCTAAATACAGGTACTAAAGCTGATGCAGACAGCGTTGAAGATGATGAAATTCTTCATGTTCTTGTTCGTGCTATAGTTTTTGCTACACCTACTATAAAGCAAATTTGTTGGGATGGTAGAGATGCTCAAGCACATGCTTTGGTAGCCTTGTCTGTCAAACGTGCCATTATTCCTCACATTTGCTCTTGCAGAATAGCTAAAGATGCTTGAGATACACTTACCACATTGTACCATTCTAGGAATGAGATTCGTGTTGCTTACCTCTAAAAGCAGTTGGAGAGTGAGCATATGAATGAAGGTGATTCTGTAGATAGTTTTCTAACAAAGATCAAAGATTTGAAGGAACAGTTAATTTTTGTTGATGAAGTCTTGCCTGATAGTTCACTTGTGCAGACTATTTTGAATGGTCTTCCCAATTCATACCAAAGTTTTTCTTCTACTCTTCATTTGATTATGAAAGGCAATCCAAATGCCTTAACATTTGAGGAGTTAGTCTATGTTCTATTGCAGGAAGATGAGTCTAGGTAGAACAAGTCCATTATGCATGTTGAAGATCAAGCTTTCCTAGCCAGTCAGAAGGGCGAAGGTAAATGGAGCTCTTATACTAGTAAGCAAAAATTTGCTAATTCTACACAATTGAAGAAGGAAGACAGAGAAGAGAAGAAAACAAAAAAGCAAAAATTGTTTTGCAAGTACTATAACGCAAACGATCATGTCATAAAGAATTGTCTAGAACTAGCTGCAAAAGAGGCAAAGAAAAAAGAGGTTGGAATGGTTGTTACAGAGGCCTCTACACCAAAAACATAGTCTGCTAATCTAGTGCAGAGTGAAGAATGGGTGTTTACTACTATTTGCAATTTTGACCCATCCTCTCTTGAATAGTGTATGTCTACAATAGACTCACATGTTTGGTACTTTGATAGTGTGGCAGCCAAACATATTAGCTCGCAGTGCAGTTTCTTCACTTCACTCGAGCCTGCCCCTACAAGGAATACTGTCACATGCACCAACAACTCCTCTTATCCTATCATGGGAGTTGGTAAGATCATTCTGACTACTGTTGATGGTAGTTCTTTCACATTGTCGGATGCTCTATTTGTGCCATGGATCAAGAAGAATCTGCTATCAATTTCAGCTTTAGCCAAGATTGTGTTGGTTGTGAAATTTGTTGATGATAGATGTACCCTCCATTCTGTTCGAGGGGAGGAATATATGTCTTCTAATTTTAATGCATTTTTGGCAAAACCTAAGATAAAACACGTGTACAGTGCCATATACACCTCAATAGAATGAAGCTGCTAAATGGAAGAACATGTCACTCATGGAGATGGTGAGGTGTATCGCCAAGATCCAGGCTTTACCACATAGTTCCCGGCTTGAGGCCATTATGTGTGCAGCATATGTACTTAACAGATGTCCCACTAAAGCATTGTAGTCTATCACTCCATATGAGGCTTGGCATGGTAGTAAGCCATCTGTTGCTCACATGCATGTTTTTGGTTGTCTGGCATATGCATTAGTGCCTAAACAACATCGAATGAAATTGGATGATAAAGTAGTAAAATGTATTTCTGTTGGGTACAGTTCTGAAAGCAAAGGCTATCATCCATATCATCCATGGACTAAATGCATTTTGGTTAGCCATGATGTTTTTTTTGTGGAAGATGCTATTCAATCTTTACTTTCATGTACGAAGGAGACATCTATTAGCTCCAAAGACGTGTATGATACTTTGCTGCCTCTTTTTATAGGTGGATACTCTAGTGCTGGTCCTAATGAGGCAACTTCTCAACCTTTGCAGGTTTCATGGATGATTCAGATCATTCCATTTCTGATGCAAATTTACATGATGCATTTGTTGATGAGAGAACTGATATTGAGGAGGCAAAAAGTATGCCAAAATGGTTGGTGCAAACTTTGTGTTACACCAAATTAGATGCACCTCTATCATATCGTACTCATGTAGGCTCTCATAGTGCCTCTTTTGCATCAGATTACTATGTTATGGCTACCTCTAGTCTCTATGATGAGAATGAGCCTATTTTGTTTGATGAAGCACAAAATTCAAAAAATTGGATGGTTGCTATGCAATCAGAATATGATGCTATGATGAAAGATGGTGCATGGTCTTTATGTGACTTGCCTCCTGGAAAGAAGGCCATTGGCACTAAGTGGGTATACAAGTTGAAGCGTAAGCCTAATGGAACAGTTGACATGTATAAGGCTAGGCTTGTTGCAAAGGGTTATGATCAGGAAAGAAGAATTGATTTTGATGAGAGCTTTGCTCCTACTTGTCGAATGACTACTGTTCAAAACATTTGTGCACTTGTAGCTCATCATGGTTGGAATGTACATCAGTTGGACATTAAAACTGCATGTTTGAATGGTGATTTGCATGAAGAGGTGTATGATTTTTAGCCCCGTGTCTTTGTGTAGAAAGGGCATGACAACCAGGTGTGCAAGTTAAAGAATGCATTATATGGTTTAAAGCAAGCATCACGTGCTTAGTATGAAAAGATACATGCTTATCTGATTGCACATGATTTTGAGAATAGTCCAATTGAAAGCACCTTATATGTTAAGCATGCTAATGATGTGCTTCTGATCATTATTGTCTATGTTAATGACATGCTGCTCACTGGTCCTCATGACAAGCATATTGTTGATTTTAAGGCTGACTTGCATGCATCATTTGAGATGTGTGATTTGGGGCATTTGCATCATTATTTGGGCATTTAGTTTATGCAAGTTGATGGTGGAATAGCTCTGTGTCAAACAAAATATATTGACACATTATTGTAGTGTTTTGACCTTGAAGACTATAAACATATTGCCACTCCTATGGAGATAGGTTTACGATCGAGTCTTCATGATGGTGGAGATGCATCTGGTGTTGTTCTCTATCAGCAGTCTGTTGGATGCTTGATTTACTCATGCATTAATCGACTAGATATTCAGTTTGTTGTCTCACGGATGAGCAAGTTTATGCATGGCCCAGGTGTCAAGAATTGGCACGCGATTAAGTGCATCTTTTGCTACTTGAATCGTACCTGGTACTTGGATTGTTTTATCCCAAGGCGGGATTTTTTGCCAGATTTACATGCTTTTTTTTACTCTGACTAGGTTGGTTTCTATGACACTTGTGTGTCCACTAGTGGCTTTTGCTTCATGCTTGGTATCTCATGTATATCTTGGTTGAGCAACAAGCAGCCTACTATGGTCACTTCCAGTTGTGAGGCTGAGTATAGGGAAGCTTTCACAGTGACTGTTGAGTGTGTAGCTCGGACACCTTATGGATGATTTGGGTGTTTGTCAGTCTTCTGCCACCACCATCTTCGCTGATAGTCAGAGCACATTGGAAGTCGCGAGGAACCCTCTCTTCCATGTTTGCACTAAGCACATTGAGGTGCATTATCATTATATCATGGAGGGATCCTCTACTACAGAGATCAGCTTGGCATATGTGCCCACGCAGGAAACATTGTAGACCTTTTCATGAAGGCTCTGCCTAGGGAGAAGTTTGAAGCTTTCCCCAAAGCTTTGGGCTTACTTCCTTTTGTGGATTGATTCCACATAGCTTGGGACTTCCTTATACATGAGTGCCAGCTCCTTGTTCACCACATCACTCCCAAGGGGATTTGTTGATATATTTAGATACTGATGTGTGTGAACACTCTAGGACCTTCGGGGCACTTTTTTCCCTCTTTTCCCCCAGCTTGTATATATGCCTATTTCCCTAACGGGTATTGTGTATTGTGCTCCAAGATTCTTCTTCTTCCATGTGCTGTTTGCATGCTTCCGTAGACCTCGAACTGCAAAAATGGTTGCCTCTAGTCTTTGTGATGAGAATGAGCATGTTTCTTTTGATGAAGAACAAAATTCAAAAAATTGCATGGTTGCTATGCAATCAGAATATGATTCTATTATGAAGAATGGTACCTTGTCTTTATATAACATGCCTCTAAGAAAAATGGCCACTAGCACTAAATGGGTATACAAGCTGAAGTGTAAGCCCGATGGAACAATTGACACGTATGAGATTAGGCTTGTTGTAAAAGGTTATGCTCAAGAGAGAAGCATTGATTTTGATGAGACCTTTGCTCCCACTTGTCGAATGACCACCACTCATAGCAATTTGTTCACTTGTAGCTCATCATGGTTGGAATGTACATCAGTTGAACATTAACGGTGCATTTATGAATGGTGATTTACATGAAAAAGTGTATGTATTTCAGCCCCATGTTTTTTTGAAGAAAGAGAATGAAAGCAAAGTGTGCACATTGAAAAATTCATTATATGGTTTGAAGCAAGCACCACATGCTTGGTACGAAAAGATACATGTTTACTTGATTGCACATGGTTTTGAGAACAGCCCCATTTAGAGCACCTTACATGTTAAGCATGCCAATGATGTATTTCTAATCATTGTTGTCTATGATGATGACATGCTGCTCACTGGTCCTAATGACAATCATATTGCTAATTTTAAGGCTGATTTGCATGCCTCTTTTGAGATGTTAGATTTGGAGCATTTGCATCATTATTTAGGCATTCAGCTCATGCAAGTTGATTGAGGAATAGCTCTATGTAACAAAATATACTAACACATTATTGCAGTGTTTTGGCCTTGAAGACTACAAACCTATTACTTGTTGTATATTATTGAACAATGCATTGTTAAAGTATTATATTATTAATGTATTTGATGTTTTTGATATAGCAGCTGAAGGTTCATGAGGAGCGTGCAAGGCGTGAAAGGGCGAACATCAATAATCGGAATAATTATTATTTAGCTTGTAAATAAACCCGCGTAGAAAGTTCTATTGTTAGAAAAGTAATGGTCAGAATAAGGGTCCTTGAAGACCGTAGTTTCTGTTATTGAAAGCAATGGCTTTCCGTAAAAGTTATCAACTTTTAGTTTCACGCTTGCTTTTCGAAGCCGCCCTCTTGTAACCACTCTTTTCGACGTAATCAAAATTCCTATAAATACATGCACTCTATGGACTGTCGGAACAGAGTGCATGGGGGGAGATTGCACCCAATCTTGCGTTCGGTCTCGTCTCTTGTTGTCTCTATTTTCTGTGTGTTTTTCTGCATCCGTAATCTCTGTATGCGCGTGAGCAAGATCCTGACAACAGTGGTATCAGAGCTCTGCACGCGTCAATACAGATCTGTTCTCTGTTCGCGATTCTGAATTCCGATTCCATCTCCATCTCCATCTCCGTTCCGTCTCCGTCTCCGTCTTCGGCTTCGGCTTCGGTTTCAGTTTCGGTTTTTGTTCCAGTTTCTGTTCCAGTTCCAGAACCAGAACCTACGTTTACACCTACGTTTACACCTACGTTTACTAAGGCAAAGAACTTAGCAATAACATAGGCAATACATTGGCAACATTGGCACCCAAGGCTCCCTTGGCGACCGTTGGCTACACGCGAGGCAATTTTAATTTTTGAGTGGTAATAGAGAGGTTTAGAGTCCCTAACGTAGGAGGATTTGAACCCACAACCTCCTACTTTCAAGGGAAGTACTTTGACCACTCCACCATCTCTTGGAGTTGTACTCAAGTCTCTCTCTCTCTCTTACTTGTGGAAGGCACTCGCGGCGATTTCAAGGATGGACCCAACAAAGAATTAAGTGTAACTTTCAATCCGTAGGTCGGATTGAGGCGTGTAATATACCATTGGAAAGCTCTCGGAACGAACTTTCCAATGAGCTAGCTTGGAAGTGTGAATTCCTTCAAAATCCTTGGGTGGAACTTGATTGAGTGTTCAAGATACCAAGCAAGGTTGAGAGCAAGGATCCAAGAGCACCATGGAGGATTACAGTAATTCACGTTTACCTGGAGTTTCATTCGAGCAAGAGTTAGAGATTATGAACCAAGAACTTCAAACACTTCAACAAACCATACAAGGACGTTATGCTATGCTTCAATTCGACGGACGAATAGATGGCCGCTTTGTCTTATCATGGCTATACCTATTCAACGATTTCTTTTCAGATGAGTTATATTCAGAAAATAAGAAAATTGAGTTTGCCACTAATTATTTGGTCGGAAGAGCGCAGCAATGGTGGAATGATCTTTCTCAGACTGTAGATTATCCACGCACCTGGAAGGCTTTTCAAGAAGAGTTTAAGGATTCATTTTTACCTTTAAAGTTTACCCTATATGTTTGATAATTGTGATGTATTTACATATTGAATTTAGTCTATAGGAGCATATTACCTTTAATTTTTGAGATTTTGTTTTACTGCTATGGAAAGATATCTCCGATCTCTTTATAGAGTGGCTGCAACATATTTTTGAGCTTCTCTTCCAAGATCAAAAGAATTTGGACTTTACCTATTCATCATCAATAAACTTTTTTTTTAATCATCTTTTCGAAGCCTCGATTCCTGAAGGCATATTGTCATGCTATTATGATAAAGGGCTGGATCATCTTCAGCACCTGCACACATCGGCAAATTACTTTGTAACCATCCAGATACGTTTCTTGTCAATTTATATGCATAGTTGTCTTCTTTTTGCATCCACTTACATTTTGGACATGCATGTTTTGCATCGTACATGGAATATACGCATCGTTTAAACATGGTTTGTCTTGTATGGTACATGAATTCTTATTGCAGGGACAGGTATGTATTTTATTGCAAGTTAGCGAGGAGAAAAATACATATGTCAGGGTGTGTAATCCTTTTTTTTTGGTCTCTTTGTGCATAAATTGTGCCTGTTGGCACAAATATCATGAAACTTGTTTGTCGGAAATTTTCCGGTTTTCAAAATCACGCCGTTATGCTGCCGAAATTTTTACAAAATTCATATGCACATGCATTCAAGTATAAATTCATGATTAGAAAATTAACTATTATTTTATCCTATCCAGATATTCATTTTTGTCATCACTTTTGGATTACATTTTGACTTAAATCCTGTATATCATACACCAACACATTAATGTAACAGCTCCATGAACATTTCCATGGATGTATTTTTACATGGCACATGCCTATTTTTCTTTATTCAGTGATGAAACATGTGACTGGCCATCCATGTTTATTATTTTATCACCTGAGGTCAGTTGCTTGTTCAACTGAGGGGCATGTTATACCTTATGGAATATGTTGAATAATGCATTGTTGGATTGTAACATGCAATATGTTAGCCAATGCATTGTTGGATTGAAATATGGAATAGCCAATGCATTGTTGGATTGTAACATGGAATATGTTAGCCAATGCATTGTTGGATTGTAACAGTAACATGGAATATGTTGAACAATGTATTGTAATTGTTAGAGTGTTAAATTATTTTATCAACTGAGGTCAGTTGCTTGTCAACTGAGAGGCATGTTGTATATTATTGAACAATGCATTGTTAAAGTATTATATTATTAATGTATTTGATGTTTTTGATATAGCAGCTGAAGGTTCGTGAGGAGCGTGCAAGGCGTGAAAGGGCGAACATCAATAATCGGAATAATTATTATTTAGCTTGTAAATAAACCCGCGTAGAAGGTTCTATTGTTAGAAAAGTAATGGTCAGAATAAGGGTCATTGAAGACCGTAGTTTCTGTTATTGAAAGCAATGGCTTTCCGTAAAAGTTATCAACTTTTAGTTTCACGCCTGCTTTTCGAAGCCGCCCTCTTGTAACCACTCTTTTCGACGTAATCAAAATTCCTATAAATACATGCACTCTGTGGACTGTCGGAACAGAGTGCATGGGGGGAGATTGCACCCAATCTTGCGTTCGGTCTCGTCTCTTGTTGTCTCTATTTTCTGTGTGTTTTTCTGCGTCCGTAATCTCTGTATGCGCGTGAGCAAGATCCTGACAACATTACCACTCCTATAGAGATAGGTTTATGATTGAGTTTTGATGATGCTAGTGATGGATTTGATGTTGTTCTCTATCAGCAGGCTGTTCAATGCTTGATTTACTTATACATTTCTTGGCCTGATATTTGGTTTGTTGTCTCTCGACTGAGCAAGTTTATGCATTGCCCTAAAGTCAACCATTAGCAAGCCTTCAAGTGCATCTTTTGCTACTTAAGTGGTACCCGGCTACTTGGATTGTTGTATCCCAAGGGGGGATCACTACTACCAAATTTACATGGTTTTTTTACTCTGACTCCACTAGTTGCTATGACACTTGTGTGTCCACTAGTTGTTTTTTCTTCATGTTTGGTAGCTCATGCATATCTCGGTTGAGCAAGAAGCAGCCTATTGTGGCCAGTTCCAGCAACTATGGAGTGTGTGTGGCTCAAACATCTTTTGGGTGATTTGGGTGTTGGTCACTCTTTTGCCACCATCGTCTTCACTAACAATCAGAGCACATTGGTAGTTGTGAGGAACTGTGTGTTCCATGTTCACACAAAGCACATTGAGGTGCATTATCATTATGTCAGGGAGAGATCTCCATTGGAGAGATCGGTTTAGCATATGTGCCCACATAGGAGAACATTAAAGATCTTCTCACAAAGGCTCTGCCTAGGGAGAAGTTTGAATCTTTTCGCAAAGCTTTGGGCTTATTTCCTTTTGTCGATTGATCTCTTTCCACATAGCTTGGCACTTTCTTACACATGAGTGCTAGCTCCTTGTTCACCACATCACTGGGGGATTTGTTGCACTTAGGACCATCGGGGCACTTTTTTTCCTCTTTAGGAGGTTTTCTTCCTTGGCTTGTATAGATGCCTATAACCCTAATGGGTTACTTTTTCTTGTACATTCACTTGGTAATACATTAAGTAGTGTGTCTTGTGCTCCAAGCTTCTTCTTCTTCTTATTCTTGTGTTGTTCACGTGCTTCTGCATACCTCAAGCTCCATCAGTACATGCAATCCATTATATCTACTAGGTGGAGTTTGAAATCCTTAGATTGTATAAGTCCTTGATATTGAAATTGAAGGTAGGCAACATCATATCTACTTGAACAATTACTTAATAAAAAGGTCTTTACACTTTGGTATCTACCAAAATGACATTAAAAGAATAGATTTCCTCATGTGAGAAAAGATAAGAGCATGAAA
Organism: Ceratopteris richardii; assembly: GCA_020310875.1. Taxonomy (NCBI): domain Eukaryota; kingdom Viridiplantae; phylum Streptophyta; class Polypodiopsida; order Polypodiales; family Pteridaceae; genus Ceratopteris; species Ceratopteris richardii. The sequence goes on from MU260576.1 coordinate 65,736, forward strand.
ACATTTGGAAACCTTTGAGTTGGCACTATGAATCCTCCACCAACATTTTTTCTTTCACCACAAGACATCTGTACAATACCCCATAAGTGGATATGACATGAGATGCTAATTGCAATAGGAAGTGGAAAAATTGTAGCCATTCTATACTAGATGCTAGAGAGAATGCAGATAAATAATCACAAATGGCCAAAGAAGAAACCCATACACGGCCTACATTTATTCATAGAAGAATTCGTGGTCTTCAATGAGGATGCATTTTTTAGGTATTATTAGTTGTTTATAAATAACAAGAGTAAAGCAAGAGAATGAAGCAATGAAGAAGGAGAATGAAATACCAAAAAGGCAAATTATTGAACAAGGTGGACATATTGCAAGCCTTCAAGAAGGGGTGCCTAAGACAAAGATCCAAAACAGTTGAATGGAAAGGAGGATGTATTTGCTAGTATATTTTGGTATGCATGCAAACACACTTAAGATTGTTGAAAAACTTTTTCCCTCTTTATGAACTTGTTCCTCCCCCTTGTATATATGCACATAATTCTACATTCTAATCTTATTAATAAACTCTATGTTGTCATTCTAAGCTTTTCCTTCTTCCTTATTCTATTTGTGTGTGCTCTCTATCCCTAACCTCCAATGCTTGATATCAAACTAGGTAGTTGCTTCTTGAGGTGCATCTATGACACACCTAGGCCTACTTTCCTAGATTGCTATGAAATTTGGTGACCATATTCAAAACGATCTTTTGGGAGAAACATAGCTCCATAATTGTTTATACTTCATTTAGGCCCTCGAATGTACTATTATGGTGGTTGTGTAGGCAATTTTATCCTTTTGTGCCAATTTGTGTTTGGGTTTTCTCTCACCAATATATGCCCCAAAGTTGGATATAGGTTTGGTAGATTTCCATTTCATAAATCTATTCAATTGTTTTGAGAAACAATAAATTTTCTACATTAAGATACAGTTTCTAGCCATCTTTAGAAAAAATGATGTATTTGGATGTTAATTGTTGAGGATAAGTTGGATGTTTTCAACTACCCATCAAGGGCATGCATGATGCACCATGTATTGGTTCTAAAAGGACTACAAAGTATTTTTCATGGTGTTGAAATGAATCTTCTCACAACTACAGATGCTCAAAATGTAGGTGATGGAGGCGGTATGAAAAATGTTGCATCTTGGAGTTTTGGCATAGTTCCTATTCCAAGTCCTCTTGCAAATAAAAATTTGAATATTTCAAGTGCACCAAGAGAATTCCCAACCAATCTAGAGCAACTTTGATGGGACGATGGAGCTACACATGCACATGCCTTGATTCTTTATCTATCAAGCATGCCATTATCCCTCATATTCGGTCATGGAGAACAACAAAGCATGCTTTGGATACTCCTACCACACTATATCAAGCAAGAAATGAGGCTCATGTTGCTTACCTCCGAAAAAAAATTGGAGAGTAAACATATGAATGAACGTGATTATATCGAAAGTTTTCTCACAAACATCAATGATTTAAGAAAGTCATTAATTGTTGCAAACAACTTTTTTCTAGATAGTTACAATGTGTATACTATTTTGAATGGGGTTCTTGATTCTTATCATAGTTTTGTTTGTAATCTTTAGTTGATAATGAAAGGCAATTGAAATATCTTAACATTTGGAGTCTAGAGGTAGGTTCAATAATGGAGGAAGCAACTACCATCACAACTACAACCAAGGCTACAACAACAACTATCAAGGAGGCTTTAAAGGTAGAAGAGACTACAACAATTATACAGAAGATCAAGAGGATTCCTTACTACTCATGAATATGAAAGTCAAACAAGGTAAAGATGATGAGTACCTATTCTATATTGATTCTAGTTGTTCCAATCATGTGGCTGGAAATGTAGCATTATTATCTGATCTTGAAGAACTTAAAGGGAAGCATGAAGTCCAGACAGGTGATGAGACTAAGCACTCTATTAAGAAGATTGGAAATGTTAAATCATTTGATGGTAACATGAACCAGAGATTAGGTCATATAGGTGAAAGGACACTAAAGCAAATATGCAGGGATTAGAGTGTGCTTGGCATTCCAAATGTTTCCAAGCAACACATGATTTACAAATGTGGAGCATGCCAATTTGGCAAATCACACAGGCAACCATTCAACAAAAAAGGATACATGTATGAAGACTACTTGGAGCTTGTACACACAAATGTGTGGGGTCCTAGCAAAGAGCCCTCAATCTCTGGATCAAGGTATTATCTTTCATTCATAGATGACTATAGTAGATGGACAATTCTTTACTTTATGAAACATAAAGATGAAGTCTTCACTTGTTTCAAGAAGTAATTGGCATTGGTTGAGAATCAAACAGGTAGGAGCTTGAAGAGGCTTAGATCTGATGGAGGTGGTGAGTATTTCTCACATGAATTTGACTCATTCTTATAGGACCGAGGCATAAAGAGAGAGGTTACAAGGTATACTCCTGAACAGAATGGAGTGTCAAAGAGAAGAAATAGACTAATAGTAATGTCTGCAAGATCAATGTTGAATGAAAAGAAGCTTCCAAATTACTTATGGGTAGATGTTATTTCCAGAGCCACATAATTAATAGACTTCCATCCAAGTCTCTGGATGGAATGACACCTTATGAGGCATGGAATGGTAGGAGACCTTCCCTAGACCATTGCAAAATCTTTGGGCGCATTGCTTATGCACATATACCCTCACAGATTAGAGAAAAGCTTGATCCAAAAGTTGAAAGATGTATAATCATTGGCTATTACCAAAATTAGAAAGGATATAGATTGTATAATCCCACTAACAAAGGATTTAGAGTTGGTAGGGATGTGGTGTTTGATGAAAATAACTCTTGGTTTGAAGATGATTGTAGGAAAATAAAGATACCCTATGACTTGGAAAATGATTTTCCAACTCTCACTCAAGAAGAACCACAAATATTAGAAGATGAAGAATAGATTGATTTCAAAGCTTGGAAGTCCAAGGGCAAGAAAAAATTCAAACAATTGGAAGACATTCTAGAGTCACCCAATCAAGCACTTAGAATATCTCAAAGGGAGAGCAATAAACCCATAAGGTATGGCTATGACACATCACTAGTCATCAAGCATTCTATATACATTGCTAAATATTCTATTTCAGAGGAGCCTTCTTCATTTGAAGAAGCCAATAAAAAGGAAGAATGGAGAGAAGCTATGCAGGAAGAAATTGAAGCACTTCAAGAGAACAACACTTGGGATTTGGTTCCCAAGAGACCATGCATGAAGGTAATAGGATCCTAATGGATTTACAAAGTAAAGAAGAATTCAGATGGTTCCATCAACAAGTATAAAGCAAGGCTAGTAGCAAAAGGGTTTTCTCAGACCCATGGTGGATTATGAGGAGACTTTCTCACCTGTGGCTAAGATTCCAACAATTAGAGCTTTAGTAAGTATTGCTGCTTCGAAAAATTGGAACTTGTATCAATTAGATATTAAAAATGCTTTCCTTAATGGATGGATCTCTAAAGAGGTCTACATGGCTCAACCACCAAGATATGAAGACAAGGACAAACCAGATTATGTATGCAAATTAAGAAAAGCACTTTATTGTTTAAAACAAGCTCCTAGAGCTTGGAACCATAGACTAGTTACACATTTGCAAGACCAAGGTTTTGTTGCTAGCAAAGTGTATTCTTCTTTGTTTATAAAGAAGTTAAAGTTATTTATCTATGTGTTTATGTGGATGACATTATCATTACAAGGAATGATGCCAATGGTATCAAGCATATCAAAGCTTAGATGATGGGAGAGTTTAAAATCAGTGACCTTGGTTTGTTAACATACTTTCTTGGATTAGAACTTGTATATTCAGAAATCACGAACTTAGTTCTCATGAGGGAGAACCGGTTGAAGACATTACAGGTTATCAAAGGCTTGTTGGAAGTCTCAATTATGCAACCCTAACAAGAGTGGACATATGTTGTGGAGTAAGTACATTAAGTCAATTTATGCATACACCAACAAAACATCACATGGAAGCTGCCAAGAGGATCTTAAAGTATCTAAAGAGTACCATAAATGAAGGGCTATTTTATCCATTCACATCTCACTTGGATATCAAGTTATAGTCAGATGCAGACTGGGCTGGCTCAAAAGATGATAGGAGGAGCACTTCTAGATACTTATCTTTTGCAGGTTCAAATCTAATTTCATGGTCATCAAAGAAACAACCAACTATGGCATTGTCATCAATTGAAGCAGAATATAGGGTCTTAGCAAATGCAACACAAGAGGCTATGTGGCTTAAGCTTCTTTACTCAAAATTGGGGATACATACATGCACTCCAATGATCTTTGGAGATAACACTAGCTCACTTCATTTGGCTACTTATCATGTATATCATGCAAGGACTAAGCACATTGAAGTGCGTTATCATTATGTGAGAAAAGCTACTTAGCAAGGACATCCAATTGTCCTATGTGTCTACAAATCTATAATGTGCAAACATGTTCACCAAATCTATGGATGGCACCAAATTGAACAGGTCCAAGATGATGATTGGATTGCAGGAAATCGAGGAGAAATGAAGACCAAGCATGTTAGGCTTGAGGGGGATGTGTTGGTGCAAATGAGTCCAAACCTACATACTTGGACAATTAGCTTTCACTTCATATAGTCATTAAAGTCACATATGACTATTCCCTTGTAAAAGGCATTTACTTTTACCCTTGTAAAAGTGCATATGTTAAAAGCATTTACTCTCAGGAGGAGCTAGGAGGAATCAAATAACGAATCATTTGGTAGATGATTGATGAAAAAGAAATTCCTAAATTTTAAGATTCATGCTGAGAGTTTGAATTTGAATTCAAGCAATGGCTTCAACTCTAGCTATAAAAGAGAGATCAAAATCTCATGTAAATGTGGCCCGAATCGGAGATCATTCGAGAGGGATCTTTAGTGCTTAGTGAGCTCATTCTATAGCTCCATCGTTATCCTCACATTGTGCAATTATATATTGCCAATGTTATTGTAACTCTGTGATTATATACAAGCTCGGGGAAAAAAACCTCCTAAAGAGGGGAAAAAGTGCCCCAGTAGTCCTAGTGTGTTCACATGCATCACTACCTACATATATCAACAAATCCCCCCGGGAGTGATGTGGTGAACAAGGAGTTGGCACTCATGTAAAAGGAAGTGCCAAGCTATGTGGAAATCACTCCACAAAACGAAGTAAGCCCAAAGATTTGCGGAAAGCTTCAAACTTCTCCTTGGGTAGAGCCTTCGTGAAAAGGTCTACAATGTTCTCCTACGTGGGCACATATGCCAAGTTGATCTCCCCAACAGAGAACCTCTCCCTGCCATAATGATAATGCACCTTAATGTGCTTAGTGCGAGCATGGAACACAGGGTTCCTTGCAACTGCCAATGCACTCTGACTGTTAGTGAAGATGGTGGTGGCAGAAGACTAACCAACACCCAAATCATCCATAAGGTGTCTGAGTCACACACACTCAACAGTCACTATGAAGTAGGCTGCTTCTTGCTCAACCAAGATATACATGAGCTACCAAGCATGAAGCAAAAGCCACTAGTGGACACACAAGTGTCATAGCAACCAGCCCAATTTGAGTTAAAAAAAACATGCAAATTGGGCGATAGTGATCCCCCCTTGGGATAAAACAACCCAAGTAGCCAAGTACCACTCAGATAGCGAGAGATGCACTTACCGCCTGCCAATGCTTGACTCCTGGGCAGTGCATAAACCTTCTCATCTGTGAGATAGCAAACTGAATATCTGGCCAAGTAATGCATAAGTAAATCAAGCATCCAGCAGCTTGTTGATAGAGAACAGCATCAAATGCATCTCTAGCATCATGAAGACTCAATTGTAAACATGTCTCCATAGGAGTGGCAATAGGTTTACAATCTTCAATGCCAAAATGCTGCAATAATGTGTCAATATATTTCGTTTGACACAAAGCCATTCCACCATCAACGTGCATAAAGTAAATGCCCAAATAATGATGCAAATGCCCCAAATTAGACATCTCAAATGAGGCATGTAAATCAGCCTTGAAATCAACAATATGCTTCTCATGAGGACCAGTGAGTAGCATGTCAACAACGTACACCACAATGATCAAAAGTACATCATTAGCACGCTTGACATATAATATGCTTTCAGTTGTACTATTCTAAAAACATTGTGCAATAAGATAGGCATGTATCTTTTCATTCCAAGCATGTGGTGCTTGCTTTAAACAATATAATGCCTTCTTTAACTTGCACACCTGGTTTTCATGCCCTTTCTGCACAAAGCCATGGGGCTAAAAAACATACACTTTTTCATGCAAGTCACCATTCAGAAATGTTGTTCTAATGTCCAATTGATGTATCATTCCAACCATGATGAGCTGCAAGTGCATAGATGCTACGAACAGTAGTCATTCGGCAAGTAGGTGCAAAGGTTTCATCAAAATCAATGCCTCTTTCATGTGCATAACCCTTTGCAACAAGCCTGGCCTTATACCTATCAATTGTTCCATCAGGCTTATGCTTCAACTTGTATACCCACTTAGTGCCAATGGCCTTCTTGCCAAGAGGCAAGTCACATAAGGACCAAGTACCATTTTTTATGATAGCATCATATTCAGATTGCATTGCAACCATCCAATGTTTAGAATTTTGCGCTTCATCAAACAAAACAAGATCAGTCTCATCACAAAGACTAGATGCAGCCATAGCATAGCAATCTGATGCAAAAGAGGCACTATGAGAGCCTGATCGAGTACGATATGAGAGAGGTGCATCTAATTTGTTGTCACGCAGAGTCTTCACTAGCCATTTTGGCATAGTTTTTTCCTCCTCAATATCAGCTCTCTCATCAACAAGTGCATCATGTAAATTTGCATCAAAAATCGAATGATCTGCATCATCAAATGAGACCTGCAAAGGCTGAGAAGTTTCCTTATTAGTACTAGCACTAGACTATCCATATGTAAAAAGAGGCAACAAAGTAGCATACATGTCTTTGGAGCTAACACATGTCTCCTTAGTACATGAAAGCAATGGTTGAATAGCATCTTCCATAACAACAACATCACAACTAACCAAAATGCATTTAGTCTGTGGATGATACAGACGATAGCCTTTACTTTCAGAATTGTACCCAACAAAAATACATTTTACTGCTTTATCATCCAATTTTCTGTGATGTTGTTCAGGCACTAATGCATATGTCGGATAACCAAAAACACATAGATGAGCAACATATGTCTTGCAACCATGCCAAGCCTCATATGGAGTGATAGACTACAATGCTTTAGTGGGACACCTGTTCAATACATATGCTACACACATGTCACTCATGGAAATGGCGAGGTGTATGGTCAAGAGTCAAGCTACACCACATAGTTTGTGCCTGAGCATCTTTGTCATCCCAACGAATTTGCTCTACAATAGATGCAACAGAAATAGCAGCACGAACAAGAATCTATAGAATATCATCATCTTTGACACTATCTCCATCAGCTCCAGCACATGTATTTGCAATACCTGTATTCGCAAGTGTAATAGGACATCTTTCAACACCCTACACAATATTCCATAGTCCTTTTGTGACCAATACATGATGCATCATATAAGCCCATAATGAGTAGTTGGTACCATCCAACTTATCCTCAACAACCAATATACGGAATACATCACTACTTTCAACCATGGCCGGTGTCTAAAATACCATGATTCAGAAAATTGATTGTATCTCAAAAAGTTGAACTGAACTGTCAAGATAAATTCTGCTAAACCTGCAGCAGACTTCGAGACTCTTATATTGGTGAACCAAAACTAGGATATAGCTTTGGTACAAAAAGACGAAATAGCCTGCACAAGCACTACGATAGTGCATTTGAAGGCTGAAACGAGGTTAGATCGCGATTTCGGCACGACACAACAAAGCTATTTTGATCTCTGAAACACCCTCAATATGCTTACCAAATTTATTACGATTCTAAGACTGCAACCGGAGAGGTGTAAACAATGCCCTAGATAAAGCAATGACCTGCTCTGATACCAATTGTTGGAGTTAGACATCTACAAAAGCACGCAAACAACACAAGGAAGAAGAAGAAGCATGGAGCACAACACACAATGCTAAATGTAATACCAATAGAATGTACAAAGATAAATAGCCCATTAGGACAATAGGCATATATACAAGTCAAGGGAAAAAACTCGTAAAGAGGGGAAAAAGTGCCCCAATAATCCTAATGTGTTCACACACATCACTACCTCAATATATCAACAACAGTGAGGTTCTCTGATCTGGTTCTCAATGTATACTTGACCATTTTCAATGATTTAAGTTGGTATAGATTTATCATATTGTCTGTTTTACTCTTACAAATTTTCATTTTCATCGCCTTACGCAATCTCGAGTTATGTATCAAACAATGCTCACTGGTCTACATACTGTGGAAGCCCAAATATGTCAGGATGATCATTTTACTTGCTAAGCATAATTCTTTGAGTACACTTGATCATTTTTAGTGAAATAACTTGTGATTGATAGTTATCTAAGTTATATAGATACTCCCAAAAGGAATCTGATCAATTGCTAGCAGGTTAAGAGCATTGTTCATTTTACTAAGCAAGTGTAGAGACAAAAATAGCAAGTTTTAGCTCATAGTTGAATCTCCTACTCATCTATTTTGATCCATTGATTAAAGGATCATACTTCAAAGCACTTAGGTGATTATTTGTGGTTTTTGGGAAGCTCAAGAGGTCTACTTTACACTCCTCAACTTATTCTTGGCTGGTGTGCAGCAGGAGTTTGCAGCACCACTTCATCTTTGGAATCTATCCACCATCTCCTCCGATAGATTTTGATGAAACCTTCGCACCTACATGCCGAATGCCTATTGTTCATAGCATCTGTGCACTTGCAACTCATCATGGTTGGAATGTACATCAGTTGGACATTAAAACAGCATTTTTGAATGGTGACTTGCATGAGGAAGTGTATGTTTTTCAACCCCGTGCCTTTGTGCAAAAAGGGCATGAAAACTAGGTGTGTAAATTAAAGAAGGCATTATATGGTTTAAAGCAAGCACCACGTGCTTGGTATGAAAAGATACATGCCTATCTGATTGCACATGGTTTTGAGAACAGTCAAACTGAAAGCACCTTATATGTTAAGCATGCTAATGATGTGCTTTTGATCATTGTTGTGTATGTTGATGACATGTTGCTCACTGGTCCTCATGAGAAGCATATTGTTGATTTTAAGGCTGCTTTGCATGCCTCATTTGAGATGTCTGATTTAGGGCATTTGCATCATTATTTGGGCATCAGTTTGTGCACATTGATGGTAGAATCGCTTTGTGTCAAACAAAATATATTGACACATTATTGCATCATTTTGGCCTTGATGACTGTAAACCTATTGCCAATCCTATGGAGACAAGTTTATGATGTTATTCTATATCAGCATGCTGTTGGATGCTTGATTTACTTATGCATTACTCGGCCAGATATTCAGTTTGTTGTCTCACATATGAGCAAGTTTATGCATTGCCCACGAGTCAAACATTGGCAGGCAGTTAAGTGCATCTTTTGCTACTTGAGTGGTACCCGGCTACTTGGATTATTTTATCCCAAGGGGGGATCACTACCGCCAGATTTACATGCTTTTTTTGACTCTGACTAGGTTGGTTGCTATGACACTCGTGTGTTCACTAGTGGTTTTTGCTTCATGCTTGGTAGCTCATGCATATCTTGCCTAAGCAAGAAGCAACCTATTGTGACCACTTCTAGTTGTGAGGCTGAGTATAGGGAAGCTTTCACAGCAACTGTTGAGTGTGTGTGTGGCTCAGATTCCTTATGGCTGATTTGGGTGTTCGTCAATCTTCTTCCGCCACCATCTTCATTGAGAGTCAAAGCACATTGGTAGTTGTGAGGAACCTTGTGTTCCATGCTTGCACTAAGCACATTGAGGTTCATTATCATTATGTCACGGAGAGGTTCTCTACCGGAGAGATCAGCTTGGCATATGTGCCCACACAGGAGAACATTGTATACCTTTTCACAAAGGCTATGCTTAGGGAGAAATTTGAAGCTTTCTGCAAAGCTTTCGGCTTACTTTCTTTTGTGGATTGATTCCACATAGCTTGGCACTTCCTTATACATGAGTGTCACCTCCTTATTCACCACATCTCTTAGAGGGGATTTGTTGATATATTTAGGTAGTGATGTGTGTGAATACTCTAGGACCGCTCGGGTGCTTTTTTCCGCTCTTTAGGAGGGTTTTTCCCCGACTTGAATATACGCCCATTGCCCTAATGGGTTACTTATCTTTGTACATTCTAGTGGTAATATATTCAGTATTGTGTGTTGTGCTCCAAGCTTCTTCTTCTTCCTTGTGTTGTTCGCATGCTTCCGTAGATGTCTAACTCCAACAATATCTTCCATCTAACACTCCCTTAATGATCTCAATCCATATTATGTATCCTCTATGGAGCAATAAGATGAAAGGCAAGTGTAGAATGCCAAGCTGTAAAGGCTCAACCATAGAAAATGGAGATAATAAACCATATAATCCTCTCAAATATGGAAAAATATCCCATATAAAAATGACTCCAAACCCTTTTTGGACTAAATAATAGATTCATCCTCACACCACTCTAGGTATTCATAACCTTCAATGTACTCATAAGTAAAATTTTAATCTAAACTACCTTGTGATCTATGCAAATACATCATCCTAGCGCACATATAAGACTTCCTTGGTAGCAAAATGAAATCTCTACATTCCAATAACCAAGAAGTCCTTGGTTTGTTATCCATAAACTTGGACTAAGCTGTATTGGAAGAGCATCTATGGCACTAGTGCAAACTCTACTAGTTTCTCTGCCTTTAATTTTGCCATATGAATGCAAAAGCATTCCTTCCTAAGATTCAGATAATCCATAAGTACCTATTCTCCTAATTGATGCTCAATCATCTTCCTTGTGATGAAGCATCAACTAAGAGTTTGGTGATTGAATAGGTTATATCTATCCCTACATCATAAAAACTCTAAAGAGAAGAGTCATTACTCTACTCTCGATCTCACTAAAGTCAATAACTAAATCATCTCTTCTAGTCAAGGATCATCACTAGAAATCGAAATGACTACTTGTCTCTAGAGTCTCCATGTGACACTCAATCTAACCACCATGATTAACAGATCTCCCTCTTGACTTTGATGAAAGAGTGTCACTCCTAACTAAAATATCTACAATGGAGAAATTGAACTCTCTCTCTCTCTCTCTCTCTCTCTCTCTCTCTCTCTCTCTCTCTCTCTCTCTCTCTCTCTCTTTGATGAAGAGATCCCAAAGTGCTATGTTGTTGAAGAGGTCCCAAGGTGCTATGTTGTAAAGAATTCACATAGTACCTCCAACCTTACGTAGGTGAGTTGCATTTGACAAGACACCCCTCGTCAACATAAAGTGGTGAGAAGTTAGACCAATCTCCTTCAAGCATTAGTGGACCTTCAAGCTCTCCCATTGAAATCAATCTCTTCATCTAATCTTAAGGCAATCCCTACCGAATCTCTACCTTTTATCAAACTTGCCCCTTGCTTGCTTTAGGGCTGCCCCTATCCAATCTCCACCCTTTATTAACATTCAAGTCTCCTTGGTATAGCCTTGGGGCCATCTCTCTTCAATCTCTACCCCTAACAAACCTTCAAGCCATCCCTACCCAATCTCTACCCTTAGCTGACCTTCAAATCTCCATGTCTAGGCTTAGAGCCATATCTAATATCTTCCCTCAATGGACCTTCAAGTCTCCCCCTCTAGCCTTGGGGCCATCCCTATCCAATCTCTACCCTTGGTTAGCCTTCAGGCTCTATTCATTCCTAGTAGATGGTGGCATTCAACCCCTTTCTGTGTACAATTCAAGGGGTCCCAAAGTGTTATGATGTTGAAGAGGTCCCAAGGTGCTATGTTGTAAAGAATCCACATAGTACCTCCAACCTTACGCATGTGGGTTGCATTTGGCAAGACACCCCTCGTCCACACGTAGTGGTGAGAAGTTAAACCAATTTCCTTCATGATTTAGTGGACCTTCAAGCTCTCTCATTGAAACCAATCTCTTCATCTAACCTTAAAGCCATCCCTACCAAATCTCTTATCATTTGTCTAACCTTCCCCTTGCCTGCTTTAGGGCCATCCCTATCCAATCTCCACCCTTAATGGACCTTCAAGTCTCCTTGGTCTAACCTTAGGGCTATCTCTACCCCTAACAAACCTTCAAGCCATCCCTACCCATCTCTACCCTTAGCCAGCCTTCCAATCTCCTTGTTTGGCCTTAGAGTCATATGTCAATCTCTACCCTCAATGGACCTTCAAGTCTCTTCTTCTAACCTTGGGGCCATCCCTATCCAAACTCTACCATTGGTCAGCCTTCAAGTTTTGTTCGTTCCTAGTAGATGGTGGTATTCAACCCATTTTTGTGTGTGATTCAAGAGGTCCGACAATTCTATGTTGCTGAAGAGGTCCCAAGGTGCTATGTTGTAAAGAATTCACATAATACCTCCAACCTTATGGAGATGGGTTGCATTTGGCAAGATACCCCTCATCCACATGTAGTGGTGAGAAGTTAAACCAATTTCCTTCAAGGATTAGTGGACCTTCATGATCTACCCTTTGTCAGATCTTCCCCTTGCAAACTTTAGGGCAGTCCCTATCCAATCTCCACCCTTAATGGACCTTCAAGTCTAGCCTTAGGGCCATCTCTATCCAATTTCTACCCTTAACAAACCTTCAAGTCACCGTACCCAATCTCTACCCTTAGCTCACCTTGCAATCTCCTTGTTTGGCCTTAGAGCCATATCTAATCTCAACCTTCAAGTCTACTCTTCTAACCTTGGGGCCATCCCTATCCAATCTCTGCCCTTGGTCGGCATTCAAGCTCTCTTCGTTCCTAGTAGATGGTGGCATTCAACCCCTTTTTTGTGTACGATTCAAGAGCGCCCAAAGGTGCTATGTTGAAGAGGTCCCAAGGTGCTATGTTGTAAAGAATTCACATCGTACCTCCAACCTTACGCCGTCACTTTTTGTCTGAAACCAATGAATTCAATATGAAGTAAAGAATTCACATAGTACCTCCAACCTTGCGCCGTCACTTTCTGATATCAATGACATATAATTCACATATTCCAGGATTCCGAGTGAAAAAAGAGTCCATCTCGAGATCTGAATTAACTGTACAGAAAGAGCAACCGTAACTGACCCTCTCCCTTTGCACAACCCTGTGACACTCCAAGCACGCAAACATCTTTGTCTTCTCCCTACCAATCAGCTTAATTATTGGTAGTCCAGTCTCTCTTGCGAGTGCAAGCTTGCCAAATCGCAGCTCATCCGGAATGAGAAGGCATTGGCATTTACAATTACAAGCCATCCGCATATTTAATGGAGTTTAACTGTTCAAATTGACGTGTAATCAGAAATCAGATTTCGAGTATTGATTTGCAATTAGAAACCAGATTTCGAGTTTTAACACGAAAATATATCCTAGAGACAAGTGAAGACCTTAGATGTCAACCGAAGCGCATGCAACAGACAAGCTATGGAGCTAGACTGCAAAAGAATGCGAGAGGAAGTGACTCCTCTGACTCGACAATTATCAACCAGATCACCGAAATATGTAAATAGCTAGTCAGATTAGTAAAGAGTATAGCGAATTAAATCAAGGAGCTATGGCTCCTTGATCTTGTAATACATGGCGAAAGCAAGAAACCCCGTTAATAAATAGAAGCTGGGGCAAGGAAGAATGCGGCGCCGCAGAAGAAAGCCAAAAACGCAGCTTTTCTGCTAAAGCTCGGCATTCCATTTCGTAACCTTGCCAACAGCCGCGATGTCAGAAAGAATGAAATGAGTAGGCTACTATGCTCTTCGGTCTGGGTTTTCTGTCAGTTTATCATGTCATCGAAACTTCAGAACGCAAAGCAGGAAGCAGAGAAGGTTATCTAGCGACGGAGATGGGAGGAACACGGTTGATCCGTGTTGATTATGTTAGCAAAGTGAGGCTCAAGGGCATTTAGGGCCACCTTCTTGCGTCTTCCAGTTGTTATAGCAGGGACAAACTTCCTTGTTCCCATAAGTACCCGGTGGGACGCACAAACAAGTCGCGCAGCATTTCTGACAGAAGAACATGCAGGCCTTCCGCTTCGACGTCCTGGAGCATCTGTAAGAGCAAGCAGAAGGACATTCTGCAGGAAGTAACAAATGTAGTAGTGAGGAAGACATCAGCAGGAAAACAAGACACTGTCTATTCAGAGAACTAACTATGTTTCACAATCAAATTGTAGCAAAGAGAGTTGACCCCCGTCAAACAACGCGAGTTTCCTAAAGCTCCATAGCCGTGCTCGCCCCACATGAAGCAGACTCACAACTACAGCAGGGACACATTTCATATAAGATGCAACAGAAAGGCCCCGACTGGCTCGTACAAGAACAACGCTTCCTCGACGGCGTAGCATGCCGCTGCCTCTAACCCCTCTCGCGCATCGTAAGCTTCAGTTTAGAATTGTGCGCCTCCGTGCAGAAGCTTGCTTCGCAAAAGCGAGCTGTCTCGAGGCCTCTACTTAAGCTTGCGCGAAAACAGAAGAGCAATTCTAGAACACAGTTGCACATAGATTAAAAGATATGTACTCACGTCCTGCTCGCAGGCTTCCTTGTCTGTATCCATACTGAAAAAGAAAAATGCAGAAGCACATGAAAAGCTGTTAGCAGAAATCACGGAAAACACTTTAATCTCCAGCAGAGAAGAAGAACAGTAGACTACCCACATTGCGTCTTCCGTAGGCTTCTACTTCAAAAGCATCAGAGCCTTCCTTACCAGCATTTCCCTACACGCAGGAAGGCTCATCTCAAACGTTGTTTACATAAAAAATACATATATTTTTTTACTGCAGAAGTGTGCAGCCAAGAAAAGCCCCTACCGCAACCACATTGAAACACACAGAAACGAGGACGAAAGCAACGCAGAGCAGCAAGAGGTTGATGAGCCTGACCATGATGGCTCAGCTGGTACAGATCAATGCGGGAGGCGTCGAAGTGAAGGCCGCCCTAGTAGAAGTCAGAAGACGTGGGGTGGCTTCATCGCCCATCACTGGGAAGGAGGCGTTTTATAGAAGCGGGGTGGTTGGGCTGATCGCATGAACATGGATGATAGGGTCGATCTGCAAAAGGTAGTCACCGAATTGATGAATTCTAGAGAGAGAGTGAGAGAGAGAGAGAACATGGGTGGTGGGACTTCGAAGTTTGAACTCTGATTGATTGCGAGAAAGCCGAGAAAGACATAATCGCAGACACGGTTCCAAGGGACGGAGCAGTACGGGGGCAAAGAAGCTGTAGCCTGTGTGCGCATGTGCGGCCGCGGCGGCAGAGAGAGAACTGTAGTAGCGTCTAGACAAGAATGATGAAGATGAAGAGTAAAAGTCTGAGAGCAGATTAGAAGAAGAGGGAGAAGATGGCGAGGGGCTGAGCAGTGGGCGATACTCAGCGGAGTAAATTGCGCAAAATTGATGATGTGGCGAGAGCTAATTGGGTAATTTCATGGGCATAGCGCGCCATGAGCGCGACAGGAGAGTAATTTCACATAGAAAAATGATGCAAACGCTCTCTACCAATGGGTCTCATAACAAAGAGGAGGCCTGATTTTTTTTATTAATAATTTTAAAAATGAAAATATTCCCTTTTTTACGAGAAGTGAAATTATAAATGAAGGGAGAAAAAAGATGTACCTCAAAAGAAATAACCGGGAAAAAAAAAATATCAACAACATTAGACTCTTACAAGCCATGCAAAGCCTTAGACTTTCAAGCATCTTATATTTCCATTGAGAGATTTAAAATGCTTCTTAATATGTGTATCCCATGTCTTTGAAGCTCTTTGATCAAGATTTTTGAGTTGTCCAAAGCAAGACTTTCCTCATTCTCTTAATCCTTGTTGCCTTCAAATCCCAAGTCGTTCAAGCTCTTTGATCTTGATTTTTTTTACTTGTTCAAAGCAATGCCCATCTACAAATGCATCAAGTTGATCACCTTAAAATTATACAAGAATGGCCATATGGTTTCATATGAAGGTTGGTCACCTTGTGCATCAACCTAGTCATCCATATGATTAGGCAAAAAGGCGGCGCTCATCACCAAAAAGTTGTTCGCCTTGTTGGGCATCACTAGAAGTGATTGGGCCCACATCAAAGTACTCCTAGGATAAGGTTTGTAATGTGTCCATGCACCAACTCGAAGCAAAATTACGAAGTAGTCATTGCTCCTTTGGCTCGTCATTCACATTGGCAATTGGTGTGGCAATAAAATTAGTTGTCTAGTATACACAGAACTTTGTGTACAATATGTGGAAGGCTGGAGGATTTTCCCCACTTCCATATGCATGATATTCAGGCTCTTCATTTTTGGATTTACCTACATCCCTACTACATTCTTGCTAGTGTTGACCTTGATAACAATATGATTCTCTTGGGCTGCTTTAGTGTTGACCTTGATAACAATATGATTCTCTTGGGCTGCTTGCAACCAGGAAAGAAAATAATTGTTCTCCTTCTACCAAGGACTACAATGAATTGGTTTGCAATCACTGGACAAGTGATAAACGAATTCTTAGCTTTTTATCTCGAGTGTGTAGTCTTTGGTTCATGTGGGACATTCTATACTCGAACATGTTGGACTATTGTATCCAGAGACACAAGATTATCTTAGTTTCTCTTATAGTCTTTTGACATGAAATAATGGGTGAATTAGACAATCATCTAGAAGATTTAACTCATAATTCATAGCTCCAACATTTCTAAGAATTATGGAAGGGCCACAATATCTTGGAGATAGTTTTGGATAGTATCATGTTTTCAACATTTTGGATTTCTCGAAAACTTTTGAATAAACTTGTTCTCCAATTGGAAATTAATTTTCTCATCTCTTATTTTGTTATATGTTTCTGGAGAACTTTTGAATAAACTTGTTCTCCAATTGGAAAATAATTTCTCAAAAACTTTTGTATAAACTTGTTCTCCAATTGGAAATTAATTCTCTCGTCTCTTATTTTGTTATATCTTTTATCTCTATCCTAGGCTTTCCTCAGGCTTTCATTAGCTACCTTTAGCTCAAAGTTCAAGTCTTCCAAGAAATTTTTAGTGTCTTGGACTTTCTCATTTGCAATCTTACTATGTATGGGGCTCAAGGCTAGAACCCATACATCAGTATGAATAGACTAGACCAAGTTGGAGAATGCTTGGCATTTTTGTAAGCAAACTTAGCTAAGGGTAATTAATATTCCTAATCATTATGGTTTGAAGATATGTATGCTCTCAATATATCTTCAAGTATTTGATTAACTCTTTCTATTTTCCCATTTGATTGTGGATGTTCGTTAGTACTCATGCTCAATTTTGTCTCTAATCAATTGAAAATAGCTCTCCTAAAATGGCTATTAAATTTTCTATCTCTATCAGATACTTCCTAAGGTTGTAATAGGCCATCAATATTAAACTTCTCCATCTTATTTACTTTATATCTTGTACAATTTATCACATAACTTTGTACAAATTTATGTACAATGGAACTATCTCTTCACCATTTCATAAGTTTTCTTGATGCTTAAATGACCCTCACTTAGGGCATCATGGCATTCAAAAACAACATTTCTTCTTAGTTCTTTATTATAAAACTTTCCTTTATGTAATAAGTATTCGTCTTGAATACTTTAATGCTTAAAGTTATCATTTGAAGATAAGTTTGTACCTTGATCAAAAAATTTCTTTCAAGCTTCTTTAAAACTTGGATCTTCTTGATACTTTCCTTTCATTGACTTGGCCTGCAATTTAATTCAGTTTGGTTAGGAAAGCATTTGATACTTGCTTGATCAAATGCTATGCTTACTTGGTACCAAACAAGAAATGTCTCCATTTTAGATTAGAGCATGCACAATGGCTTAAAACTCCATTTCATAGAGAAAATGTTTTTATGTTGAGCATTTGACCTCCAACATTTGGGAAACGTTTGAATCCCAACACCCCCTTGGAAAGATTTTCCTCCTTGAAAATATAGCTATGTATAACTCTATAGGCATCCCCCAAACTCATGTTCTAAAACTCGAAGAACATGGTTTAGTCATTCATTTAATCAGTTATTGTAATAAAGTAAGTCTATGATCCGAGGTTCCGATCGGTTTAGACAGATCTGAAATCGGACAACATTTGGTCATACATGTGTATGACCAAAGATCTCAAGTCTAGACTTACTAGAAGGTCATTTACTCTTGTAACCAAGTGATCCACTTAGCCTAGTGGTTAAGTCTCATGGGTGTGAAGGAGCAGGTCTTGGGTTCAATCCCCATGGGGTACACGAGAGATCTAGAGCCTTCTAGAAGCATCCACTTGAGTTAACTCGAGTTAACCGAAACACTTGGCACACATGCAATTATATGACTGACACATGGATGGTTAGTATCAACTTGCCTAAGAAGGCAGTGCCTTGGCGAGAGCTATATATATAGGCATAAGGTTGGGAGGAGAGCCATCTCTCTAGCACCTGGTGGTCATAGTCATCATTCTCTTGCATTGGTATTAGAGCAAGGTGATTGGTTTTTGTCATCTTCTTCCTCTCAAATTTCCTTGCATGGTGCTTTTGCTCGCAGGTGTGTAGAAGTCACGTTTTTCTCGCTTGCTCATGGATATGTAGACTATACAATAAGTATCTCGTGTATCCAAAAGTTTGACTTGATTCCATGTTAAAATATTCACAGTTTACATAATTATCTGTTTAACAAACTGTGTAAACCAGATATTTAGGATGATCGATGTCCCATTTTCTCTACCTGACACTGTTCGCATCGCGGAGGGAGGTTAAATGAAAAGAATATATAAGGCTAACATTTCTTCTCTTTGAAATTGTCCACGGACTCGAACACAGAATGTGTTCAGCATAGTGTGTTGCCTCAACCGCTAGGCCAAGTATCATGATGTTCTAATGCTACTGTGAACAATTTAATTCCTGATGCAGGAGCATGGACAATTGCTATCTCTGTAGCTGACATCTGCCACAACTTCTTTGTAGATCAAAGCATAAAAGAGATAATTATTCGAAGGCAGATGCTGATCGAATTGAATGAGAGACCTTATCGGTCATGAATACTATTCTTACCATGAGAGAAATCTCGTTTTGAGTTTGTTATCTCTGCCCTAAACAACCACAAGAAAAGCAAAAGGATGTTGTTCGCTTAGTGACATGCCCAAACTAACAGAGTTTGGTTTTGAACTGGTGATCTGATCGAATTGAATGAGAGACCTTATCGGTCATGAATACTATTCTTACCATGAGAGAAATCTCGTTTTGAGTTTGTTATCTCTGCCCTAAACAACCACAAGAAAAGCAAAAGGATGTTGTTCGCTTAGTGACATGTCCAAACTAACAGAGTTTGGTTTTGAACTGGCGATCAATAGGTCATGAGTGTGTTGGTCTAACCACGATATCTGATGCATTTTGATATACATTTATCTATGAGATAAATATGGAGAAGAATTGTGAAGTTTTCATCTGCATCACATCCAAAAGTAGCAAAACTAGTCTATATATGTAGGCATAAAGATTTGAGCTATCAATCTTCCAAAGGTGGAAGTATGCTCTTAGCGTGTGGACTAACCTCTCTGTATGGAGTTGTTCTTTAGAAAAATAAAAGTATACATATATCTACTCCAGGCAGAGTCCAAGAATCGATCTCAGAACCTCTTATAAAGCAAGATATCAAGCTTCCGCTATGTTATATAGCTAGGTCTTTACTATACCAGCTCAAAGTTAGATTTTAAAGTAGACAGGCTACTACTGCAGATGATAGCAAAAGAAGTATTACAAGTACAACATCACTTTGTTACTCTACTGCCATCCGGACTCGACCTCACAACCTGCTGCAAGAGTAGAAGTCACTAATAACAGGTCGCAGCACCTCTATCATCAGTGAATGATATAGGATCTACTTTTGAGAGAAGGGTGATAAGTACTTTACAAGTTGATGTTTTCATTTTAACATTTGTTTTGCTCTATGCTTTCATATAGAATGCATTGCTATTATCATTGAAGTAGAGAAGGAATCTTCAATTTTGAAAGCATTGTATGCAATTTAATGAAAGCAAAATAAGGGAGCATTGAAATATGGAAACATTTATCAAGCATGGGCATGCATCTACGAAAGAATGTTGGTGCATTTCTCCTTTTCAAAGAATGTTTTCATGCACAAAACACGTTTTCTTCTTGTTTGAAAAAGATAGTTAATGCTCAAGTTTATGCACATGAATGGTTATATCTTTTTAAAATGCTAGCAAGTAGGATGTTTGTGCATGGATGATTGGGAATATGCATTTTCAAGCTCAAGAATTGCTTGATTTAAGTTTGCTGCATGAAAGGAGAATGCCAACACATGCATGCACTCACATGCATTTGAATGCAAGAACAGGCATTTGCAGATGCATGATTGTTGGTTAAGTAGTTGAATACTTATACTTTTGTTACGTCCTTTTTCTAACTCGACTTATATAGCTAGGAAAATAGCAAACTAGGTAGTTGGAAGGCTCTTGGCTGCCATGCAACTCAAGTAGCTAGTTTGTTTTTCCCAAGCATGATACCTAAGTATCACAAATAAGGAGTCTTCATTAGGAAAAGTAGGCCTTTCAAAAGTTAAGTCTTCAATTTTCTTGATCATTGGAATGGCAAGAAAATAGGATTGCTTGAAAGTTTCCATGATACTCTAAGTTTAGAAGAAAACTTAGATGTAGTTGTTAGCTTGGCTTTAAGAAATCATGCATCCAAGTCGGCATCCAAGTAGATTGATAAAGTTTCCTTTGGAAGTTTTATTTGATTCTATCCCAAGGCGTGATAAGAATCAAAATCAAATGTAACTAAAATCAATTGAACTTTCAAGTTCAAAAGATAGTTGATATGTTCCAAATTTGTACAAATCATGGAACTTTTGAAGTTTTTCCTTTTGATTACATCCTGGAGAATGATAAAAATCAAAGAAGTAAATGAACTTTAGCATCACAAACTTTAGTGTTCAATAGTTGGATGCTAGGTTCCATGACTGCATCTTTGGTCAAGATGCAAAGTTTTCAAAAAGCATGGAAACTTTATTAAGCACTTTTCTGAGGATGAGAAAAGTATGGTTGGTTTTTTTAAGCTAATTAGAGCTTAAAGAAGAAGCCCAAGTCAAATTAATCTTTGGGAATTAAGCTACTTCCTAAAGATAAGCTAATAGAATGAAATAGTCTAGTTAACTATTTCATTGGTTAAAAAGGAATCTCTTTTGGACAAGAAATAAAACTTTAAGTCTTAGTCTTGTCAAAAATCAATAATTTCTTTTGAAGATCATTCGAGTAAAGAAAAAGATTCCAAGATGAATCATTGGCTTAATATTACTTGATTCCTTGGCAGGAATCTAAAGTTCTTGAAAAAAAAAAATCTCCTTAGATGTGAGACTGGAATCTTTCAAGTAAGTTTAATAGCAAGTAGTTCCCAATGATTCCGAAACCACCGGTATTGGTACTTAAGTCCAAATAGTGATATAACCTAAAGGTGTATCAAAGATTCTTAGCTTTGGAATCTGAGAGGCATCAGTGTATGCTTGGACTTAAGTTGAGGGAAAGATCTCTAAAATCCCATGGGTAAGCAAAGAAGCTTTAGATAGTTCAGGAGATCTTAATTATAAAGACTAAGTCTTTATTCTAGTCGCAAAGTCAACCAGACTTGATCAAGCTTGGCCATGACAGTCCAAGAACGTGCAATTGGAACTACTCAGAAGTTTGCCCAAGTATTGGCAATAAAATTCCTTTTGGAAATTATTCACTCAAATTCCATTTATCCAATGGAAAATTGTGAAAAGAGTAAGATGTTCCAAGTCTAAACAGAGTGAAGGAATTCCAAGAATGTAGTCTGCAACTGTGAAGATGGTACTTAAGTCCGTGGAAGGTAAAACATAATGTTTGCCTAGCGGATGCTTAGATTTATGTAGTCGAGAGATTCCTATAAAGTCCTGGCCAGGATAGGTATCTAAAGCATCAAAAAGAAAGGAATCTAAAGACAAGAGGTCAAAAGCTCTTGTCACTACAAATTGGTCAAGAATAAACCAATTGAACTTTAATCTATGAAAATGCAAGTACTTGGAATTCTGAATGGTTTTCATTTGAGAACCCTAGCAAAGAGGAATAGATATTCTATTAAGAGGTTTTCAAGTTTCCAAGGTAAAGCATGTGATTGTATGATAATCATGTGAAGGAATCCAAAAACCTTGAATATCAAGTTAGAGATAATGCTTGAAACTTCAAAATTCTTGTCAAGAATTGAAGTGAAAAGGTTCTCTATCACGAGATGTTTAGACTTTAGGATAAAAATCACTCACACGTCAATGTGAGTATAAAATAGGGTGGTATGGGACACCAGATTCTATACTCAGATTGATGTAGGAGAGATGGTATGGGACATCGAACCATGAGATGATGATTATCTTTTAGTCTTATAATAAATCTTGAAGTTAGATATGATTCTCAAGAAAATGCAAACTTCAAAGAAGAAGTTTAAATTCAAGGAGGATAAACGCATGATTTAAAGATACTTCAAGATCAAGGAAACAGAAGATAGGAAGTAAGTAACTTCCAAGATCTTCTTGAAACACTTGAAGATAAAGTGTTGATTCAGAAATATTTGATAAATTTCTAGAAAAGTGAGACTTTGACTTTGAACTTATCCTTTCAACTAAGGATAGATCGACTAAGTTAAGCACCAAGTTCATAGTGTAACTTGGAAAATTCAATCCTTTTGATTCAAAGGAATACACAAGAATTGCATTCCCAGTAAGGAGTCATAAAGATTGAATAAAGGCATGAACTTAGTCTCAAGTGAAGCATTACTTGAGTAAAAACTCATCAATAGAACCTCAATGGGTTGATGCACTGATGTTGGTTACCACACTAGTATCTGTTAAAAATAAAGAAGTAAGCTCGTATATATTTTTGCAAAAACGATTTTCTTCAAGTAGAAGAAAAATACAAAAATGAAAAATAGAAGCATTTACTTCAGCAAGTAGTGGAGACCAAAAAGAATCATTCAAAGAGAACCAAATCCAAAAACTGAACTGTAAGAGGAGTGGCTGTCCAAAGTAGTGGAGAAATGATGGAGAAGAGCTCTCAAACTCATCATGAGAGTTTTTGGTCACTTGGCTATAAAAGAGGCAAGGGAGGACACTCAAGGATAGAGGAAGAAGGCGTGGAAGCCCCTTTGTAGCTACTTCATTTGTTTTGAGTAATTTCGTTCAGTTCACTCTCATAGAGTATGTCCAGCCGCACACCCATTTCTGGGTAGTCTACTTGTGAGAGTCATATCTCTCAACATATGTATCCAACTTTAGTGTTTAAACATTCGTTGGAAAGCTTATCTTGAGTACTTCCTCTATCTAGAACAGTTTTATGAAATTGATTATGATCTGTGAGTTATTCAGGTTTTAGTGAAGTCTAGTTTCCAGCCTAACTAAGTGGATAGGTAGTCTGTTTTGAATCAAAGAGTTTCCAACCCAAATCTACTCTAAATTGAGGGTTTGATAGCTCATTTGAAAGCTCTAGGTGTCTAGTTTGAGTGACCAAAGTTTCAAGTTCATTTCATTTTTCAGTTGGTACCAGTTTTCATTTGAAGGTTCAGCTGTTGGCAAGAGTCTTGATCCTAAGAAGGTCTTCTACACTTTCCGCTGCGATTAGGAGAGGAATTCTCCAACAGTATCTTGTGGCTAGATGATGATTTAAATTTTCTTTGAATCTTTTTTAGAATCCAGCTTATTTCTCTTAAAGATAGAAGAAATGCTTCAATACCTTGTTGAAATAGATCTTTGAGAAGTTAAAGTCCTGAGTCATCTAGACTTTGACCCATAGAAAGCTTGTATATTTGAAGTTTGAATTGGTTGTATAAAATTTTAGCTCTTTCCTTTTGTTTTCCAAATCTTTTGGATCTGACTCAGAAATGATATCTGATTCTTTTCACAAAAGTCAAGAGTTAGTCGGTTAGAATCAAGTAACTAAAATAAACATCCCAGATAGATGTTTTATACAAGAACCTTTTCAATCTTCAAAAGATAATAAGTCTAAGTGGACTTATTTATTGGAGTTTGCTTCAAGTTATAGCATAAATAATTTCCTAGAGTCCAATATACTCTAGAGTAGAAAAGTTAGGAATTGATCATCAGATTGACAATTCCCAAGAATTTCTAGCTCAAGTCTTTGAGAAAAGTGTCCTAAGTTGGACAATTTTTCATTTTGAATTTGAATTGGTCAAATTATAGTACGATTGATCTGAAGTAAATGACATACTCCTACAGTTTACATAGGATTTTCAAATCCATTAGGACAAAGCAGTCCTTCGATTGGGTGAAAAAATCAAGTAACTATTGGATAGGAGTAAACCATTTTACAAACATCCAAGTTAGATGTTTGGGATAACCAAACTTCAAGTTCTCCAAACCAAATTCAAGTGAATCAAGAATTCTCAAAGTCTTGTGAGGGATAAGAATCCCATCTTTGTTACTAAGTCCATGCACCAGTCATGCCCAAAAATGGACTAGTAATTTGAATCCACCCAGTTCACATGTTTGTGCCTAGATTGCACATGGAGAAACTATGAATTGGTCAGGGATGTTTTTAGATCCACCCTTATTATTCATTCACTACTTTGTACTTTGACCAGTTTATCAAAGTGCAAAGCGAGACAGTGTTTTGAATCATTTGGCCAGTGATGCCACCACAGAGATGAGACATGTTCTTCCAGTTTTAGAACATGACCATGTTCTTCTAGTTTTAGAACATGAGGCTTGGGGGTTGCCTATAGTATGTATATAGCTCTATTTTTTAGGACGAAAATTTTTTCCAAGGGGGGAAGAATGTAATAAAGTAAGTCTATGATCCAAGGGTCTGGACAATTCAGATAGATCTAAAATCGGATACCATTTGGTCATCCATGTGTATGACCAAAGATCTTGAGTCTAAACTTACTAGAAGGTCATTTACTCTTGTAACCAAGTGATCCACTTAGCTTAGTGGTTAAGTCTCATGGGTATGAAGGAGGTGGTCTTGGGTTCAATTCCCATGGGGTACATGGGGAGAGTATTTTGCCCAACGAGATCTAGAGCCTTCTAGAAGCATCCACTTGAGTTAACTCGAGTTAACTAGGACACTTGGCACACATGTAGTTACATGGCTGACACATGGATGGTTAGTATCAACGTGCCCAGGAAGGCAGTGCCCTAGTGAGAGCTATATATACAGGCATAAGGTTGGGAGGAGAGTCATCTCTCTAGCACGTGGTGGTTGTAATCCTTGTTCTCTTGCAGTTACTAACTTAAAACTAAAAATAGGAAACTATTACTGAATTATGGAAACTTTTTCCCAAGTAGAATTTTCCTTAGGAAGTGGAAGTATAACATATTGTCCAACCAGATGATCTAAATGTGCTATGCTTTTTCTAAGTTAGCTAACATGGAACACTAGATGAATCTAACTTTCTTTTGGAAGTTTTAATCAATTTTTTTGATGACTAGAAAAGGACCATAATATTTGGGTGACAACTTGGTGCATTTGCTGGTCTTAAACTTTTCTTTCGTTGTAGCCTTTAGGTGTAGCTGCGCTCCTTTACTTCATGGTCTTCCCTCCCAATTTAATATTAATTTTTGTCTACAAGAGCAACTATCAATTAAAAAAAAATGAAAAGGAAAAGAGGTCAAAGTTACAACACATAGTGAAGCAAAAAAGAACGTGAAAAATGAAGATTATGTGCCTGCTGTTAAGCAATAGCTTAGCTAATACCCTAAAGCGAGCGATAGTTTACGTGTTGTAAACATTTTCTTTAGCACTAATACGTTTACGCTACGCGCTTTCCGTTTACAACTCAGTATTAGCTTAAGCATTCCCTAAAGGTAACCCTAATCGGGTATGGTTTTCTTTAGCGCTTAGTTTACAACTCAGTATTAGCATAGCACCTTTAGGTGTAGCTAATACCTATACCGTTACGGGTAAGCTAATACCATGTAGTTAAGCTTGAGCGAAGCTAATACGTTTACAACTCAGTCAACTTTAGCTCGTTGACAAAACCATGTTGGCCCGGAGCTTTGACCATGTAGGCGCTAAAGAGACCATTCAGTCAAGAAGGACCAACATGGTCTTGTCTTGCGCTAAAGTTGACTGAGTTGTAAACGTATTAGCTTCGCTCCATATGGTAAACGGCACCATAGGTGCTATGCGTTTACCGATTAGACCTTTCATGAATGTGAAGATAAAATTGATATCTAACTTGAAACGAAACACCTTTCCATTTAGGATTGGCATAACCTTTTGATTGATCATGAGCTCTTTTCAAGTTTTCTTTAGTTGGTTTGAGCTTAAAGCTCATAGCTTGAAGGAATCCTTGAGCTGCTTGAACTCATTCATTTTGAAATCCCAATGCATATGGAGACCTAGACTGGAACCCATACATCAACATGAATGGACTAAATTCAATTGATGAATTGTTGGCATCATTATAGCCAAATTCACCTAAAGGAAGATAATCTTCCTAGCCACTATGTTTGGAAATAACATAAGCTCTGAGTGTGTCTTCCAAAATCTGATGGACTTTCTCTATATGTCCATCCATATGGGCATATTCAGTTGTACTTAAGATTAGTTTAGTTTCAAGTATACTAAAGAATCCTTGCCAAAAATGACCTGTGAAGATGGCATCTCTATTAGAAACTATGTCTATTAGAAGACAAAAGAGTTTATAAAGTTTATTTACAATTGTTTTTGTGAGCTCAGGAGTCTTATAAATTTGAATGGTATAAACTAAGCTAGTTTAGTCAATCGATTGACTAAAACCTAGACTGAATCAAATCCTTTCTGCGTATAGGGTAATCCTGAAATGAAATCCATGGAGATACTTTCCCTTTACCTTTGGGAATCTCCAAAGGATGCAGTAATCCTTCAACTTTAAGTCTTTCAAGTTTATTTATTTGACATTTATGGCACTTATGTACATATGCTTGCACATCAATGTATACTCGGCCGATAAAAATTTCATTTCACTAACTCATAGGTTCGGTTAATACCAGGATCTCCAACACTTGGGACATCATGGCATTTTAAAAGGACTTGATTTAATATGTCTTGTTGTCTTGGAAGAAAACCAAACCTTTAATAAAGCAAATATTCATCTTTGTGGGAGTAGTGTCTAAACTTTCTTTCATAAGTACTTGCTTCAACTGATTGGGCTTGCTCAATTGCTTTCCATGCAGAGCAGAGACTAACTCCTCAAAGGATAAGGCATTTGGATTGCCTTTCATCATCAATCGAAGAGTAGAAGCAAAACTCTGATATGAATCAGGAAGACCATTCAGAACCGTCTGCACAAGTGAGCTATCTGGTATAACCTCATCAGCAGAAATCAACTGTTCCTTCAAGTCTTTGATCTTCATTAGGAAATTGTCCATAGAATCACCTTCATTCATGTGCTCACTCTCCAACTGTTTTCGGAGGTAAGCAACACGAGCCTCATTCCTAGCTTGGTACAATGTGGTAAGCGTATCCCAAGTATCCTTAGCTGTTCTGCAAGAGCGAATGTGAGGAATAATGGCATGTTTGACAAACAAAGCTATCAATGCATGTGCCTGCGCATCTCTGCCATCCCAGCGAATCTGCTCTATAGTAGGTGTAGCAGAAACCGCAACACGAACAGGAATATGCAGAATATCATCATCTTTGACACCTTCTACATCAGCTTCAGTACCTGCAATTGTAACAGTTGCAGGTGCGATAGGACGTTTTTCGACACCCTGAACAATGTTCCACAGTTGCAACCAACACATGTCGCATCATATAAGCCCATAATGGGTAGTTGGTACCATCCAACTTATCCTCAACAGCCAACATATGGAATACATCACTACTTTCAGCCATGGCCCGTGACTAAAATACCTTGATACAAAAAATTGACTGTATCTCAAAAAGTTGAACAGAACTGCCCAGATGAATTCCGCTAGATCTGTAGCAGACTTTGATGCTTATACTGACGAATAGAAACTGGTATATACCTTTGGCACAAGAAGATGAAATAGCCTACACAAGCACTGTGATAGTGCATTCAGAGGCCGAAACAAGCTCATATCTTGATTTTGGTACCACGTAGCGAAGCTGTTTTGATCTTGAAAACACGTTGAATGCTCACCAAAATTTGTGCGATTCTAAGACTACAAGCGGAGGAGTGTCGACGGCGCCCTAGATGAAGTGATGACCTGCTCTGATACCAATTGTTGGAGTTAGACGTTTGTGGAAGCACGCGAATAACACAAGGAAGAAGAAGAAGCTTGGAGCACAACACACAATACTGAATGTATTACTAGAGAATGTACAAAGATAAGTAGCCCATTAGGGCAATAGGCATATATACAAGCCGGGGGAAAAAAACCTCCTAAAGAGGGAAAAAAGTGCCCCGACGGTCCTAGAGTGTTCACACACATCACTACCTAAATATATCAACATTAGAGTCATCATAAATCCTTAAAGGTTTGCAAGTAGTCATGTATTCTTGCCCATCAAGATCGTAAGAAAACTTAATGCTTGATTTCTTCTTGTGCCTATTGTTATTAAGCAAGATATCTAGCATACTTAATGTAACTCTTCATTAAGTAGTTGTTACCTTTGCATCCATTTAGGAAGGAATTTACTAGGTGCTTGAGTTGCAAATTTATAACCAACATTACTTTGAAACTAAATACTCTTTTTGTCTTCCCGAATGTCAAGATTGATCTTTATTAAGTAAGCTAACTACTATGAAAGTACATTCATTTATCTACTTAGCAAACAATTATATGCTGCATTCCAACAAAATGCATGTGCTTGTATGCAAATGCATATATTTTCATGCATGTGTTGCATGTCTTTTCATTCCCTAAACAAACTCAAGCATTTCTCGTGCTATTCATGCATGCACTTCATGCATATATGTTGTGCACAAATACACTACTCATGGTTCCTTTAAAGATATGAAAATGCTAGTGCACATGTAGGAGCACATTGAGAACCTTTTCTAGCTATAAGGAAGCTTGTGTTGTGCATTTAAAGAATTATTTTGGATGGAGGAATGTGCAAACAATCATTCATCTCCATGCATGAAGTGGAAACAATGATTAATTTATGCAAGCAATTGCTTGATGTGTTTTCTAATACCTCTATACTCATCTGTTTCACTTTCATTAATTTCTTAAAATTTGCATGAACATCATCAAAAGTGAAGACTTATACCATGCTTCAATGGTAATTAGATATAACCTATATGAAAGCAAAGAGCAAAGCAAGTATTGAAATCAAGCATGAACTTTGAAAATACATAGCTTGGATAGATAGCTACATCCATCCACTGATCCTCAAGAAGAGCCATTCTCCATCCTTATTATCTTCAATCTCCTTGCTTCATGTCCTTTACTCTTCTATTGATTGAAAATCTTTGGGAATCGTCGAAGTGTGATGATCCTCACCTAAGGTAGAAAGTTTGTTTCCTTTGTGCACTTGAAACCTCAAATGTCCTTTTGAATCTTGCAAGTTCTCCCTTTGGATGGTTAAAAAATTTGAAGAAGGGTTCAAAGATGGTTGATGAAAGAGGCTAAACCAATATCCTCCTCGGTCTCCCTTATAATGACAAGAAGCATATGTGTTAAGCTTTATTCTCAGAATTGGTATATGTCTAGGAATTGCACTTGAACCGGGTTCCAAAGTGTGCAAAAAAACAGTATAAAATTGGGCTCGAAAAGAGACTTGGGGAGAGGGTTGGTGGCACACACAAGCCTGAAGGATCAAGATGAGCTCAAATATATTACACATGGGGTGTTGATCAAGCCTAGGATGCGCCTTATATAAGAGGCCTTCCCTTCTTCTCTTCCAACTCAAGGGAGAAGGAAGAGCTCTAGAATCTTCCCTCCTCATGGATTCTAACAAGTAGGCGCATAATAATGCAGGCAACATTGTTTGAATGCAGCTAGTAACATGGGTAGGTGTGTGTGTGTAGACTAGTAAGAGCTCAAGTGGATGGCATCCATTGCATAGAAATATAATGCAAAAGAAGCCCTATGAGAACTTGAACGAGTACGATATGGCAAAGGTGCATTTAATTTGCTATGTCATCAAGTTTGCACCAACCATTTAGGTATAGTTTTTGCCTCTTATATATCAACCCTCTCATCAACAAGTGCATCATGTAAATCTACATAAAAATGGAATGATCTGCATCATCATGTGGAACCTATAAAGGCCAAGAAATTGCCTCATTTGGACTAGCACTTGACTATTCACCTATAAAAAGAGATAGCAAGGTGTCATACGCATCTCTAGAGCTAACTGAAGTCTCCTTAGTACATGAAAGTAATGGCTGAATTGCATCTTCCATAAAAACAACATCATAGATAATCAAAATGTGTTTAGTCTATGGATGATACAAACAATACCCTTTGATTTCATAATTTTACCCAAAACAAATACATTTCACTACTTTATCATCCGATTTCTTGCATTGTTTTTTAGGCACTAATGCATATGCCAGACAACCAAAGACACACAAATGAGCAATGGATGGCTTGCAACCGTGCCAAGCCTCATATGGAGTGATAGATTATAGAGCTTTGTTGGGACACCTGTTAAGTACATATGCTACACACATAACAACCTCAAGCTAGAAGCATGGTAAAGTCTAACTTTTGACCATACACTTTATCCCATGCTCAACAAAAAATGCATTAAAATCAAACACTTTGAACTTAGCTTTCAATGGATACACCCATGCATGCTTGAAGAAATCATCAATAAAAATCACAAAGGAAAGGTAGTTCCCAAAAGAATGTGTTTGCATAGGACCACATATATCGCTGTGAATAAGCTTCAATTTTTTAGTAGCTCAAATTGAACCATCTTTTGGGAAGGAGGAATGCTGCATTTTGCCCAAATACAGCCTTCGCAAACATGTTTAGAAGGTGCCTCAAGTTTGGGTAGAGAGGACACTGTTTCATATTTATGTAAGCATAACAAATTGGTAAAATTCAGATAACTAAAGCATGCATGCCAAAACTTTGCATCTGAAATAGCTTGAGAATCTTGAACTACACATGCTGAATCATTCACAGATCTTGCATAGTCTATGAGCTTATACAACCCATGACATAAAAATTCCAGAGAGATCACAGATTGTACATTTATCATCAACAATTTTGAAAACCAATCCAATCTTGGCTAATGCTAAAACTGACAATAATAGGATAAGAGGAGTTCTTGGTGCATGTGATGTTATTCCCTATAGGGGCAGGCTCAAGTGAACTGAAGAAACTATGCCATGAGGTAATATGTTTGGTTGCCCCACTATCAAAGTACCAGACATCTAAGTCTACTACAAACATACATTGTTCATGAGAAGATGGTTCATAGCAACAGACAATAGTAAATGCCCATTTTTCATTGTGCACAAGATTAGTAGATTGTTTTAGGTATAGAGGCATTTGCAACAACCATTCCAGCCTCTTTCTTCTTTGCTTCTTTTGCAATCAATTTTGGACAAATCTTTATGACATGATCATTTCCTTGCAAAATTGTTTCTACTTTTTTGGTTTGGTTCTTATCTTTGTCTTACTTCTTCAACTGTGCAGAATTAGTAGACTTCTACTTACTAGTAGATGCGCTCCATTTACCTTTGCCCTTCTGACTAGCTAGGACAACTTGATCTGCAACATTCATAATGGACATGCTCTTCTTGGACTAATCTTCTTGCAAGAAAACAGAGACTAAGCCTTCAAATGATAAGGCATTTGGATTGCCTTTCATCATCAATCAAAGATTAGAAGAAAAACTCTGATATGAATCTAGAAAACCATTAAGAAAAATCTGCACAAGTGAACTATTTGGCAAGAATTCATCAACAAAAATCAAATACTCCTTCAAATCTTTGATCTTTGCCAAAAACATATTGTCCATAAAATCTTCTTCATTCATATGCTTACTCTCCAACCATTTTCAAAGGTAAGCAACATGAACCTCATTTCTTGCCTATTATAAAGTGGCAAGTGTATCCCAAGCATCCTTTGCTATTTTGCAAGAGCGAATGTGAGGGATAATGGCATGTTTAATAGACAAAACTATCAATGCATGTGCCTAAGCATCTCTACCATCCCAACAAAGTTAATCTACAATAGGTGTAGCAAGAACCACAACACCAACAAGAATTTGGAGATCATAATCTTCAATGCCATTTGCATCACCTTCAATAACTACATTTGCAAGTGTAGTAGGACATTTTTCAACACCTTGCATAATATTCCACAATCCCTTTGCTACCAATATATGATGCATCATATATACCCAAAATGGGTAATTAGTACATCCAATCTATCCTTAGCAATCAATCATTGATTTCAACCATGGCCACTGACTAAAATACCCTAATGCAAAAGAATGAATGCATCTCAAAAAGTTGAACAAAAGCACCTTGTTGAGCTCTACTACACCTATAGCACACTTTGGGTGCTTATAATAGAAAACTAAAACTCGTATATATGTTTGGCACAAAAGGACAAAATTTCCTGCATAGGTGCTATGATAGTGTGCTTGGAGGCCAAAATGATTTCAGATCAAAATTTTGATGCCATAGAGCAAAGCAGTTTTGAATTCTAATTGCCTTGAGTATGCTCATTAATTTTCATAAAATTTCGAGACTATGACTGGAGAGCTGTTGATGACACCCTAGATGAAGTGACGACCTTCTTTGATACCAATTGTTGGAGTTTGAGGTCTGTGGAAGCACGTGGACAATAGAAGGAAGAAGAAGAAGGGAAAAAACTCTCCTAAAGAGGAAAATAAGTGCCTTGACAGTCCTAGGTGTGTTCTCACACATCAACACTGAAAAATATACCAATAGATAATGTTGGCATAAATTTACACACTACAAAAATAAGTAAATAATTGATAGGAAGATTAAAATTCTTTGAATTCCCATATTACTTCATTGTCCGAGAATTTGCAAGTGATTGCTATAAGCTAAATAATATTGTTGGAATAGATAAAAACTGCAATAATTTAGATAGAAGTTCGAAGAAAAAATGTATATCTTGTGATCAGATCGAATTAGAATGTATAGAGGAGTTTAATAAAGTATTAGAGTTGCAAGAACATCTAGTTGAATTGCAAATGCAGAAGGAAGCAAGCAGTTTAGAAGTGTTTTGAAAGGAAAAGCATAACCAACTTGTTATGAAATCAAATTAGGATGTACAAAGGATGTTAATAAATTAGTAGAGTTTCAAGAACAATTAGCTTATTTGCAAATGCAAAAGGAAGTTAGCAGTTTGGAAGTGGTCCAAAAGGAAGAGCATAACCAATCATTGCAGACCTAATTGGCTAAAGCTCCTAAGGCCAACCAAAAATTTTATGGACTTATTGTCGATATATTTTATAATAGCTAAGGTAGTTGAAGCGGCTTGGAAGGCACATTAGGATCATCTTGCAGCTAGCTCTAAAGATGACTTCCAAGTTGCCGTGGAAAGTTGTTGCTACACAATTGAAAGCAATTTTTGACAAATTATTTTAAAATTGGGATAGAGACATACATCGTCCCTCCAAAGTAGATTATGATTTATAGATATAGTGGGTTCACTCATCATGGATGCTAGTGTTAGGCTGCCACCGATGTGGAATACCCAAAATTTTTTTATTATTTCCATATTTATTAAACTTTTGTAATCCTTAGGCAGTTATAGTTTAGTTAGTAGTTCCTCTACAAGAAGATTTGACTGTTAACATTCTAGAGAAAATCAGAGAGCTTAGAATTCCTCAACCTTTGTATGTATACTAACACTTCAGAGTTAGAAGAGAGAGTGAATAGATGTGGTTGTTCGAAAGAACTATTGTAATTCTCTATAGAATCAATCCATTGCTTTGTTTCTAATTATATTCTTCCTTATTATTTTGTTTATTTAATGTCTGGTGTTACTATGATTGTATTATGAATTATTTTATGGATGACTTTGGAATAGAAACAATAGATTATTTCTATCCATAGTTAGAGTTTTCTTGTTCCCCAATTCCTCTGTTTGCCTTGAAGGTAAATACTAACGCAAGCATGCATGTATGCACCCAACCAACTCCACACATATATATACCTATAGGCCATGGGGTTGCATGTCCTTGGACACTCCCAAGTGTCCCTCATGGACACTTACCAAAGGTCCATCACATGGTATCACATGGATACTTAATCAAATGAGTCTTCTCCTTTCATCTACACCCCAAGGTGTCACTTGGAGAAGCTTCTCCCAAGACTAAGGTACCCAACCCTTAGGATAATTATTCCTAAGGTTCAAATCCTTCAAATGAGAGCTCAAATAATTCAAATCAAATTAAGGGTTCCATAGACTTGGAGAAACTTTGCAAGGGTTTCTCAATAAACTCCAAGGGTTCTCCAAGGGACTTTTGACTCTCAAATCCCATGCATTTTATCATTTTAACATATAATTATACAATGTTTGTTCCCCTTAATATATTTTTGTCCTTGAGAATGTGTAGAAGTATAGTATGTGGAGTATTCTCCTATGCTCGATGATCAATCTTGTTGATCATGGTCTTCATCTCTCTAATTTTCCTCTTTGTTAGAATGAGATTCTATCTCGGACTATATCTGAAAAGAGGGGAATCTGTGTTTGGAATAATCCATGCCCAAGTCATCCTAAGCATCATTTGGATTTGCACATGAGAAGTCAAATCAATGCAAAATATGATAAGACTGACAAGGTTGGATTCTGAATATATCCTACTACATTTCTATCTTGGTTCCTTTCTATGCACCATTTGTGCTTCAACCTACCAAGATAGGTGGATGTACTTGACTTAGCTTAAGACTTTATTATTAGAATCGTATGTGTATTCAAAACCCATCTTGATGCAAAAGAGAGATGAATCTTACCCAAACTATTTCCTTGATTCTACTTGATGTACACATATTGTGTATCTTTGGGCTAGAGAAGCAACTGGATTTCTTTCTTGCAATTTTCCTCCATTAAAAAGCTCAATGTGAATAGAGGGGAATACATTTATAATCCTTGCCCAACCATTAATATTGTGTATATGGACTATCTATTTGGTTTAGAGGTTCACGCTGACCAAAACATCTAACTTGGATGTTTTTTACTATGTTATACTTAACCAAATTCTAGTAATCCTTTTTCCCAACTAAAAGACTATTGTTTTTGATAGGGTTTTAGACCCCAAGGTAGAATGGTGGGAAGAAGTGTTTCATTCACTTCTTGGCCAATCAACTTCAAAACCTTGTCTTTGGATATTTTTCCAAAGATTGGAATTCTTTTGTAATTATCAGAACTATGAGCGATTCCTAATTCCTTTTCTCTACAAGAGTCTTGCTCAAAATCTTTTAGAGAAACTTAGAATCTTTCTTCACTATGAGTATTGATCTAGAAGGAATACTCAATGGATGAATGATTACTCTCAACTTGAGTGTCTTCTAAGATTGAATGGGTTCTATACAAAACATCCAAGCTGAAGCTGATCTAGAAATGACTCTAATATTCTTTCAAAGTCAAGTCCATGGTTTTAAGAAGTGAGAAAGAGGAACTTAAATTTGTGTAATCGATTCAAACTTCTAAGATAATAATTGATTTGAGTCAAACCCTTTGAGACTCAAGTCTTGATAGATCCATTCGAATCAAGATTTTGAAGTACTATATGAATCTTTATGAGAGATAAACTAAACTCTCATAAATATTCTTTTAGTTAAATTAATCCATCTTCCTCCACCAAACTGTAGTGTGGTATGAATCACCAGTGCTTTGAGTCACCCGAACTTTATAAATATTTGATGATGCTTTACTTCACTGAAAAAGAATGATACTTTGATTGTTTTTATTAGTTAGCTAACCTCTTTCAATTTCTTGAGAATCCTACTTGTCAACTAAGTGCTTTATCCTAAACTAACTTAGTTCAACTACCGTGTTTGAAAGGATCTTTCTAAGTTCTTTTTCTTCAAAAACCACCATAGTATTTATGATAAAGAAATTTACAAAATCGTTTACTTTGAGGTCTTCTAGCTAGTGTAAGACTACACTTTTCTTACTTGAATTCTTAAGGAAGATCATGGAGGTTTAATTACTTCATTTTGTGGTATCTTCCTTATATAGGTTCATGAATTGACTTCAGGTCATATCCTTGACCATGTAATACTTTATCTTTTATATGAAGTTTTAGTTCCCATTTGGATTTAGTTTCACTTCAAGTTATGAGCACAAGACTAAAAGATACCTACCATCTCAAGGTCTGATGTACCATACCATAATTCCTACATCAATGTGAATATAACAAATAGTGTCCAATACCACCATACTTTATATCCAACACTGATGTTTGGATGCCATTTATCTTAATTTCAAGAAGCTTCATCTAATTATAGATATTATTCATTTCTCAAATAACTCATAGTGATAAGAAATTATTCTTGTCTTTAGGTTCCTTCTTTATCTAGAGCTTTTTAGATAGCCACCCTAGGGCTTTCAAGGAATCTCTTTACTACTTAACTCTAAGCATCCATCAATGCTTTTGAATTTCTCTTCTATGGAATCCCTTTAAGGATAGGTGAATACAATTTTCATCTTCCAAAGACTTAATTACGATTTTTCATAGTTATAGACTACATACTTGGAATTCAAACTTGTGTCTTTTGTCTATATATGTAAATCACATTCAAAAATGCAGCTTTAATGTCCAATTGATGTACATTCCAACCATGATGAGTTGTAAGGGCATAAATGTTATGAGCAATGGTCATTCAACACATGAAAGAAAAAGTCTCATCAAAATTAAGCCTTTTTTATTGAGCATAACCTTTGGAAACAAGACTAGCCTGATTCGTATCAACTATTCGATCATGCTTATGTTTCAAGTTGTATACCCATTTAGTGCTAATGGCCCTTTTTCTTGCAGGCAAATCACATAAAGAACAAGTACCATTCTTCATAATAGCATCATATTCTCATTGCATAACAACCATCCATTCTTTTGAGTTTTGTACATCATCAAAAGAAATAGACTCATTCTCATCACAAAGAATAGAGACAACCATTACATAACTATCTGATGCAAAGAAGCACTATGAGAGCTTGAATGAGTATGCTATGAAAGGTGCATCTAATTTACTCTCTCAAAGTCCTGACCAACCATTTAAGCATAGTTTTGCCTCTTCTATGTTAGCCCTCTCATCAATAGGTGCATCATGTAAATCTGCATAAAAAATGGAATGATTCACATCATCAGTTGAAACCTGTAAAGGTAGAGAAATCACTTCACTAGGGCTAGAACTTGACTATCCACCTCTAAAAAGAGACAAGGAAATGCATACACATCATTTGAGATAATTGATATCTCCTTGGTACATGAAAATAGGGGATGAACTACATCTTTCATAGAAACAACATCATGGGTAACTAGAGTGCATTTAGTATGTGGATGATAAAGATGATCTTTTACTTTTAGAATTATACCCAATCAAAATACATTTCACTACCATTTCATCCATTTTGTTAAATTAGTGTTTGGGAACTAATATTATACCAAATAACAAAAAAAAAACATGTAGGTGAGAAATAGATGGCTTGCAACTAGACTACAATGCTCTGGTGGGATGCTCGTTAAGTACATGTACTGCGCATATAACAACCTCAAGCTAGAATCTATGTGGTAAATATTGACTTTTGACCATATACCTCACCATTTCCATGAGAGACATATTCCTCCTCTCAGCAAATCCATTTTGTTGAGGTGTATAGAGCACTATACATTGATGTTTCATTCCACACTTAGCCAAAAATGCATTAAAATTAGAAGATATATACCCGCCCCCAATCAGAATGGAGGGTGCCCATTTTACATGCTGATGGATTTTTAGCCATAACTAGGAACTATTTAAAGTGGATAAACACTTTAGACTTTAATTTCAATGGATAAACCCATGCATGCCTAGAAAATCATCAATGGAAGTCATGAAGTTTAGGTAATTTCCAAATTAAGGTATCTGCATAGGACCACAAACATCACTATGAACAAGATCCAATTTATGTGCAACTCTAACTATACCATCTTTTGGGAAGGAAAAATGCTTCATTTTACCCAAAATATAGCCTTCATAGACATCTTTAGAGGGTGCTTCAATTTTGGTCAAAGAGGACATCATTTTTAGATTGCTACAAGCAAAGAAAACTAGCAAAATTCAGATGATCAAAGTATGCACACCAAAGCTTTGCATCTATGAGCTTATAACATTTGCATTTGAAATAGCCTAAGAATCATGAACTGCAAATGTTAAATCATTCTCAAATTTTGCATAATCT
The DNA here is from genome assembly GCA_020310875.1 of Ceratopteris richardii. Classification (NCBI taxonomy): domain Eukaryota; kingdom Viridiplantae; phylum Streptophyta; class Polypodiopsida; order Polypodiales; family Pteridaceae; genus Ceratopteris; species Ceratopteris richardii. Next base: position 104,199 of record MU260576.1, read on the forward strand.
ATGAGCTTATACGACCCACAACATAAAATTTGTTATCAATTTTAACACTATTGGCTTGGTTGTCAAATTTGTTTATGATAGCTTACACATATGTCATCAACAAATTTGACAACCAAGTAAATCTTTTCTAGTGCTAAAGTTGATAAGATATTTTCTTTGATCCTTGGCACATATAAGGCATCTCAAAATGTGAAAGAGATTCCACTCGTAGTAGTCAAGTTGATCTTTTCAACTCCCATGATAGGATAAGAGGATTTTTTAGCACATGACAATATTCTTTGTATAAGTAGGCTCAAATGAAGTGAATAAACTGTGTTGTGAGGTAATATGTTTGGTTGCATCACTATCAAAGTATCAAACAGCTGAGTCTACTATAGACATACACTATTTGTAAGAAGATGGGTCATAGCTAGAATGAGTAGTAAATGCCCATTTTTCATTTTGAACAAGATTATCAAACTCTTCTTTAGGTGTACATGCCTCTACAACAACCATTCTAGCCTCTTTTTGTTTGAGGATATGGTGTATAGATTCCAGAGATGAAATGGAGCTCCAAATCCCTGCTTCACACCAGCCAAGAACAAGTTGAGGAGTGTAAAGTAAACCTCTTGAGCTTCTCAAGAACCACAAATTATCACCTAAGTGCTTTGTGTTGAGAATATGAGAGTGCATGAGAATATGAGAGTGCATCTCCCTTTTGTATCTTGGAGTCACTCTATTTCCATTCTATTTCCATTCTATTTCCATTCTATTTCCATTATATTTCCATTTTATATTATCATCTTTGTATTTGGGCACCTTGCCATTTGCTTCTACCGGTTGTATTCATTCTCCTTTCGAGGGAATTATCCCACATGAGATGTACTTTGGAGAGCCCCTCCCAAATCTATATAAGGAGGGCCTCTCCCCTCATTTGTACTTCGTTAGAAGCTTGAGGAGCCTACTCCATGCTCTTTGCAAGCTCATTTCTAATCCACATGAGTTTACCCATTTCATGGTCTACTCATTTTGGGTCTCACACACTCCTTTTTTTGTAAGTATGCTCTTCTTTTCATTTTGCTTCCACACATGCACTCTCTACATGGTATCAGAGTGCTAGGTGGAGGTCTTGGTGGTGTGTTTGGCAGTCATTTTGATGGTGGTTGCACTTTTGCTTTGGTGGTGTGCTTTCTCTTCATTGGGGAAGAAGAGAGAAGCCTCACCATAAAAGGAAGAATCTTTGTTTGAGGTCCTTGAAAATTTCAAGAAGTACGAGATAGAAGATTAGAGAGTCATGATAAGGATGCCTAAAGGTGAACCACTCACAGGAGAGGCCTATGATAACAAAGAAACCACAAAGAAAATCATTGTGACCATAGAGGAAGGTGAAGAGCGATGCACTTACATAGGACATGATTTAACAGACTCTGGATGAGGAGCACGAGTTGATAGCCTCACTAAGAGAATATAGAGATGTGTTTGCATGGAATTATAAGGACTTAAAAGGAGTAGACCATGACATATGCTCACATACAATTCCCATGACCTCAGAAACCAAACCCTCTGAGTAGAAGCCTTACACTTATAATGATAACTATGCTGTCAAGATCAAGGAAGAGATAGATCGGTTGGTAGAAGCAGGATTTATCTATGAGATTGAGCACACTGAATGGGTATCCCCCATTTTAGTGGTGCCCAAAAAGAACGACAAGTTACGAGTTTGCATTAACTTGAAGAAAGTTAATGCCGCCACCATTAGAGATAGTTATCCGCTTCCTATCACTGAGCATCTATTAGAAAGGGTAGCAGGCAAGGAAGTATATAGCTTCATTGATGGATTCTCTGGCTATAATCAAGTGGCCATTGCCCCAGAAAACTAGCACAAGACGGCCTTTTCTACTGAGTGGGGCATATCCGCTATTTGGGTAATGCCATTTGGGCTTACCAATGCACCGGCCACCTTCCAGAGGCAAATGTGCCATGTTTTCAAGGAGTTTTTGAGGAAGAACTTGGAAGTTTATGTGGATGATCTCTGCACTCATTCCAACATTAGACAAACACATATACTTGAACTCAGAAAAATCTTCGACAAATGTAGAGAATATCAGGTTTGCTTGAATCTAGAAAAGTGCGTTTTTATGGTCTGACAAGGCAAGATTCTAGGACACATAGTGTCAAAGAATGGCATATCCACGGATGAGGAGAAAGTGAGAGCTATTGCAGAGTTACCTAGGCCAAAGAATGTCAAAGAGGTACAAGCTTTCATGGGGCATTGTGGTTATTACCGACATTTCATTCACATGTATGCCGTCATTGCAAAGCCTCTGTATGATCTTTTGACTAACTTTGAGTGGAAAGAAAAATGTGAAACCTCCTTCAAGGAGCTTAAGAGACGGTTATGTTCAGCACCAATCTTGACTACACCAGATTTGAACAAGCCATTCCATGTTCATGTGGATGCATCCAACTATGCAATTGGGTGTGTACTAGCACAACCTACTGGTGAAGGTAATATGGACCTTCCCATTGCTAATGCTAGTAGACAATTGAATGCAGCTGAATGAAATCACACCACTACAAAAAGAGAGGGACTAGGCATGGTATATGCAGTTAAAAAGTTTAGACATTATTTGCTTGCAAATAAGTTTAAATTTTTTAGAGATCATCAAGCATTACTCTATCTAGTGAACAAACCTTGCAATACTTGTAGATTAGTAAGATTGTTCCTCTTACTAATGGAATATGACTTTGAATTTGTGGTTAGGAAAGGTCAAACTCACCTTAGGGCAGATCACCTTTCTAGACTAACTTCGAGAGAGTCTCCTCAAGGAGTGTCAGACGACCTCCCCAATGCTTATTTGTTCAATCTAGAAGTAGTGCCTGAATGGGCTAAAAATATAGTGCCTAGCCTCACCTTTGGACCTACACATCTTGTACTAAGAGCCAATGATAAAGAAGTAGTGAGGTCCCAAAAGTATCACATAATGGTAGGTAGCATGTACAAGCACACCAATCAGGGCATATTGGCTTGCTATGTAGATGAAGATGAGCATGCGAAGTGGTTGCAATTAGCACATGTAGGTGCACTCCAACAACATTACTCCAAACATCAAACCCTACAAACGCTACAAAGATTAGGAGTGTATTGGCCAACTATGGAAGCAGATGTCCATAAGTTATGCAAGGAATGCCGAATCTACAACACTAGACCACCTGTGGAACATGCCACCTTGTATCAAGTTTCTTTAGTGTCAAATTGGAGTGAACCATTAGTGGCATTCTTGAGGACGAAAAAGTTCCCTCAAGAGATGACTTTGGCTAGAAGAAGGAGCTTAGAACAAGAGTCCCTAGATTGCCTGCTCATTGGAAATAATCTATACAAGCATGGAAAAGACGGATACCTAAGATTGTACGCATGAAAGTGAATATCTGAAGATCTTACAGACTGCTCACCAAGGTGTGGCAAGATGACATTTTGGACCACATAGGGTGATCAAAGCAATACTTTTCGTAGGTCTTTGGTGGTGAGCTCTTCACATGGATGCACATACCTATGTGAAGAGGTGCAATGTTTGTCAGCGAACTCAATATCCTATACGTAAAGATGAGATGCCATTGAAACCTATGATGGATGGACGTGCATTCTCTATGTGGGGAATAGACTTTGTTGGTCCTAGTAATCCCTCAGCTAAGGGTTCACATGCTGAATACATCATTGTTGCCACATACTATCTAACCAAGTGGGTAGAAGTGAAAGCCATGACAAAGAATGATGCTCACATGACAGCTAAGTTCTTATTTGAGAATGTGTTCACAAGATACGGTCTACCAATAGAGCTAGTAAGTGATAGAGGCACACACTTCTTGAATTAAGTCATTGAAAATCTTCTTCAAGCGTTCTTGGTGATACACAAAAAGTCTGCCCCTTATCACCCACAAGCTAACGGACAGGCTGAGAGCACAAATAAGATTCTATGTAATGTGTTGACAAAATTGGTGAATAATAAATGCTCTGATTGGGACAAATAGCTACACCATGTTGTTTGGGCATATAGATTTACCTATAAAACAATACTCCAAGCCACACCCTTTCAGATGGTATTTGGCCAAAATGCAGTGCTACCATTAGAATTCTTGATACCTACATTGAAAGTAGCACATGAGTATGACTGGACAGGCCATGAGCTCTCCTCTAGGATCTTTGATCTTGAGCAACTAGGTGAAAGCAGATTGAGAGCAGTAGCAGGGATTTATGCAGCCAAGAAACGACAAAAGGCATACTTTGATGCCCATGTGAAGGGTAAAGGCCTAAAAGTAGGAGATTTAGTCCTAGTTTACACTTTAAAGCAACATGCAAGAAAGTTGGAGAAGTGTGGCTATGGACCCATGGCTATTAATAGAATATGAACCCCTAGAGCTATCCAATTAGCCACTCTAGAAGGTGACATCCTACCTATTACATCAGAGGATGCAGAGTCAAACTATATCAAGAACCCCTCATGGAGGAAATGCTAAAAAGACTCAATACTACAAAGAAATGTAAAGAAGAAGAAAAAGGAATTCAAGAAGAAGTGTACGCAAAAGCTCTAGAACGCATCCAAAGAATGAAATTGAGAAGACAGGGCAGAGGTTAACATAGATCAGATGCTCGTGAGGCTCCAAGATACCATATGGCCATGTGTGAAGCATTAGGCTTACGTTCCAATAGAATAGTTGACCGACATCCTTTTCTGACCCTAGTAGTAGGACAAGGGGATAGGAAAAGGATTGTAAGAGCTTTGATTGACTCAGGTGCAGCCACTAGTGTAGTTAGACTTTCTTATTGTCAAGAATCGCAATTAAAAGTCAATCCTATAGAAGTATATCTCATAGGATTGGGAGGTGTGGAAACCCCTTGCATGGGTGAGGTGGAGCTTCCCATCTACATTCAAGATCTTCTTATGATAGTGAAGGTGCTAGTGTGTCAAGACAAGGATCTCATTGAGCCTCTTGTCTTGGGTCAAGACTGGATCTACGATCATGCAGTCAACCTGAACCTAAGAAGTGGACTTCTTCAGGTCTGGGTAAATCAGAATCACATTACCATTGAGTTAGAAAATAAATCACTTAAGGAAATAGGAAAGGAACCAACTCCTAGTCCTTCCAGGAGTACACATGAAGATGGAAGTCCCTTCTTTTCCAAAAGTGATCGAGACCTAGCAACCAAAGGAGTACAAGAAGCAGAGGAAGAAAATGGTCTATGATCATAATCAATGGAGAGCATGAAACAAGAGGACTCAAAATGTAAAGCAGATATAGGTACGCAAGGGTGAACAACCTCTGCTCTGGTGATGGATCCCCAACGATGCACAAAACCATCTACTTGGACAAGGACTACAAAGAGCGAGTATTCCAAGAATTTCCCTAGACAGACCATTTCTATTTGGGTCTCGAAGTGGTCAATGAAGGCAGACCCCAATGCATAACAAATCTGGGTGCCTAAGACTTGCTTACACACCCAAATAATTTCACACAAGCTCATGAGCATGAAATGCCACTCACAATCATTCACATCACACACTTCAGGGCACACATCTGCATTCCAACTTTCCACACATTCGACCACACCTAGAACTACTTGGAAATGGGTACCTACTGTGCATAGTCGTAGATGCATCCGAGTACATTGCACAACCAAGTATGCATATAGGGACATCACTGACCTTCTAACTTTCACTCACATGCAAAATTCACCACTCAACTAACTTCTAACCCAAAGAATGACATGTTGGTATTGTAAAGGGAACACGGTATTATCATGTTTCCTATGCAATGCTAATGTGATTTTCTTCTTCCAGTAGACAAGATCATTAGACACTCCCAGTGATATCATGGCTGATATAGCAGGAACCAACTCTCAAGTAGGCATGAGTCAGCAAGTGGTTGATCTAGAGAGCTTGCCAATAATGCCGGAACCAAATGAAAGCCCAGAAGAGTTGTAGGCCATAAAAATCATACCGATATCAGACCCCCCAAGCAGCCATACCATACTTGTGGGCAAGACATCTCATTGGTTTAGCGAAGTAGCAAGACTGTTGGGCGAAAGATCATACCTTTGGGAAGTAGAGCTAGAACACAATGGCAAGTGGGGCAAATATCACTTCTTTATGCGAAAATTTGAAAAGTAACAAAATGCAGAAGCACTATGTCCGGTATGGGAGAAAGCTAGATTGGACACATACTTTGGTGCTAAGCTCCCAAAGCCTGACTTCATGAGATGCTACTTTCTTATCAACACCTTGACTTTGAGCAAGCACCCCAAAGGTACGAGCACATTTGTGCTCCCATGTCTGACCAAGGGAAATGAGCTAAAGAGGTCTAAGTTATCCAACAACTTAGTGCGAGAGGCCTGAGACATGAGAGGCATGCATATACCTATAGAGAAGGAGGTCTTGGTGCCCGATAACATGAAGAATCAAAGCCTCACCGAGCTCAAGGACATGGTGGCCATGAAACCGAACATCGCAATTCACTTGAGAATGTGCATGCAACATTTTGCATTTCCAGCACCAGATAATTTCACCATGCCACATAAGAAACTTTGGTTTAGCTTATACCTTGCAGAGATACAGAACCTCACCATCAACCTACCCCACTGTATCAACGATCAGATACACTTGGCTCACAAGAGGTGGCCACATAAATTAGTGTTGTATGGATGTTGCACTTTGACAAGAATCATTTATAGATGTTTAGCTTATGACATTCCTATTCGAAGGGCCCTAATGTGGAGCAGAGTGCAATAGTTCAAAGGCCGAACATCAACTGGACCCCCGTCCAAGAGGATGAGAGGAATTTTCCAAGTACCTTGTGCTCAACCCCGTGGAGCAACACTAACCCCCGATGTCACCCCCCCCCCTCGAAGGATCAGGCCATTCACATTACAACTACCACGAAAAAGCTCTGAAGGTCCCAGATATTTCCACCCATTCCCACGGACCTAGAATTCCTTGGAGGAGCACCCTTGGAAGACCTCACCAATTAATACTTTGAGTAGATTTTAAAAGAAGTGAATCTTGAAGAAAAAGAAGAACAACGATTGGAAGGAGCTCAATTGCAAGGAACAACATCATAAGTACCCATTACCACTATTGATGTGGATGAAGAAGAGGATGAAGATGATGCAGAAGATGAAGAATTTGAAGAAGGCGAGGAAGAGCATGAAGAAAGATATCGAGATGAGTAGCAAGGAGTACTAGAACTCGCAGGTGCTTCTTCGTACATAGCCTAGTTGCAAAGGTTATACGACATGATTAGAGTAGTGCAAGAGAGGCATAGACCTTCCTTTGCATCAGGCCAAGCCTTAATAGAACATATGTTAGCTAATGAAGGAGTGGACCCACCATTCATCACTAACCTCTAGCTACTATCCGAATCCTTGGGAGTTTAGGAGGCTGTCTACACAGCAGTTTGACAATCTATTCGATATGACCAGTGTAGAGTGGATACATGGCCATGAGCTGGAAAGAATATACGAATACTAGTAATCGAACCCGAAGCTACCATCGAGCCAACAACCACCCCAAACACCACCATCGACCTTATGGAAAAAACTTTTGTACAAACATCACCAATCTCACCCCAACACCCTCCATCTCCTCCCTGACCCCCACCTCCACTACCAACCACTGTGGAAACCACGGTTGTAATAACAACCATGCCCCAAACCCTAGCCTCTTCATCCTCCTTTTCTTTTTGTCAACCAATATCACATGGCACCCTTTTTTCTTCCATCACCAACCCTTTTATCACTTCACCATTCTTGCCTTTCGAACCCATCATTGGACACCCACTCATACCTAGTATAGAAGGACACCCGCGACCCACAAAAGGTAGTCTTGCTTTCCCTGCTTACCCATATTCACACCTTCCCCCATCTAGGGATCCATACTTCCCATATGCCTCATCCATGTTCCCCCTTAACTCACTTGCCACAATCAGCCCACCTCATTACATATCTTTCATGGAACAATTCATTCGTGCTCAGTCTCCTCAGATGCTAGGTTCACAGACACTCACAACCACATCACTCTACATAGACACTTCACTCACTTCACCTACCATACCCCCATACATGGTAGCCCCTGCCCACACTGCACTATCCAAACCCATGGACATTTCACCACCCACAACACCCCCTCCTCTCCCTACAATTCCACCATCACCCACTCCCCTACCCCCACATCACCACTCACTACCTTGTTGGTAGAAACAATATCCACAACTCCCCTTCCCACTCCCATTCCCTTTGCATTCCAAACTCCTCCCCTCACATCTCACAATG
>MU260576.1:117500-160000 GCA_020310875.1 Ceratopteris richardii
TTTCTCAAAAAAGCTTAAAGTTTCTTCACCTTAATAATGGGAGGAAAAAAACTATGGTCCTCCAAGTTTTTACAAAACAACAACAATAATAATAATAGATCCGCAAATTGAAGGAAAATCCAACAAAAAATATTGAAGGAAAAGCCAACAAAAATCTCAAATTGAAGTATTCCTTAAAGCATATTGGCTTTTCCCTAAGCCTTGGCCAAAGTTATAAGCTTGGCCCAAGAAAGTATAACCCTATTTAAATGACTCCCTTGTGATATACATATCACCAGAAACCTTATTATTTTGATTTTTTTTACAACTATTTATAATCAATGCTTTAGTTGGTTTCTACTTACATATATGGGTGAACACTGACTAGGGGTCTTTATGTAGGGTCACATTTAAAGTGGAAAATATGAGGTGAAGAAAATGCTATAAATATAAATACTCTTTTGTTTATTTTTACTTCATTTTCCATTGATATAGCCTAAAAAATGTAGGGAACTAAAATCTCCCCCACATAAGCTTATTGACTAGGTGGCTGCAATCTAGGTGACTACAATCTCTGCCACATAAGTTTCATCCATTGGCCTAAATACTTTGTTAGGAATTTTCATCCATTTGCCTAAATAAGTTGTTAGAAATCTTTTTGCCTCTCATTTTCTGTTCTACTTTCCACATTTTTCTACAAATACAGTAAGAAAATTTGACTAACCTTCATCTTGGTTTTGCTAGATAAATAAAAAATAAAATCCCAAATAAAACATCCATATCCTAATTTTGTCCATAAGGTGTTCTACTTTCACTCCAAGCGCTTGTAACTCATACACCTATCACCTAATTTCCATTATAGCTTCATTTGGATCGTACTTTTTCTTTTATTACAAATCTGGATCATATCCCTCATAGATTCCTATATAAAGACTAGCTCAGTTGCCATTAATAGGCATCATTAAAGCTGAAGAAGAGTATATAGGAGACTTTATTGGAATGAAGACAAAACTTTATCTTTTTTTTTTCTTTAAAAAGTTTGATCATTGAGATCTACTCTTCGAGTTACGCTTGAATTGAAATGAAACTAAAAGTGAAGGTAGACATAGCACTAATGGGACCCCACATATCCCACAAAGCAAGGACTAGATGCCTAGCACCACTAGGATATAGAGCATGAAGGCCTGCTAGCGTAGAGCTAGGGAAGGGATGACCCTAATGCCAGATAGAACAACTGGTTTAGATGAGCCCAAAGGTTGATGATGAGAGTGAACAACCCAAAGGCTCAATGGGTTTCATCTATGCTCTAGGCAGAGGGGCCTCTGTGTTGGGGGGGACCCTTTCCCCCAACCTAAGAGGCAAAAGCTCCAACCACCCAACCCAGCATGAACATACCTTGATCTTGCAACTAGCATTCCTTTCTCATTCAATGTAGATCCCCCATTAGCTTTGCATTTGGTAGGAGGCGAGATTCATCTTGAGGTACAATGGTATCAAGAGACAAGTGGTAATTAAGGTAGAATCCTTTTTAAGAAGAGAATTGCTCCGATTTGGATCAATGACACCAAATTGATCTTACATATAGTTCAAGTCATGAGGATGAAAGGTTAGAGAAAAATCAATTTTTTTACTTACATAAGCAATGACGTGGTTCCACGTTTGATGTTTCAAGGTGTTGTGTGGAGGTGGTTTGTCATACAATAAGTTTATGAAATAAGCATGTGTCTGGTTTGTCCAAACGGATAAAATCATACATCCTTTGTTCAATATATTTTTAGCTCAAAGTCCTAAAGTTGGACTTAAGCATTTCTTGTGCTCTTTTGAAAAGTTAAAGTGGTATGTCTTAATGGTTAAGTTGTTATAGTCTCTAAAGGTAGGTCTTAGGTCCAAGTCCTTCAAGGAATATGGAGAGTTGAGTATATTCTATTCAAACCAAGCTCAAGCTTGTAGAAGGGTCTAACTCTAATTTATTTGGACACTAGGAGCACATATTATTACATGGGAAAAACTTGGATGGATAGTATCAACTTGCCAAAGTAGGCACTCCCTTGGAAAGAGCTATATATAGAGGCATAAGGTTGGCATGAGAGTCATCTCTATCATAAGTAGTGATCCTAATTCCTCTAGTGCTTCACATTGGTATCAAAGCCCTTTGAGGATCCATGGTGACCTTCATCATTCTCTTCAATGCATTAGCTTCTTTAACTAACTTATCTTGTACTCATGAATATTTGAGCCCAAACATCTCTATCTCTTTCTCAAGAAGATCTTCTTAGATGTTTGTTTTCGCATTGTTTTTCCTGCAAAAGAAGGTATTGGATTTGATTTTATCAACCCTTTGAGCTAAGAGGAGAGTCCATAGGACCCCTCTTAAGGGCATCCTCATCAAAGGCAAGTGAATCCCCCCCAATAATGCCCATAAGCATCCAAGGAGCCCCTAGGCCACCCGAGTAGGTCGCTTCATGTAGTGAGGAAGAAAGGAAAACTTCTCTCACTCCCTTCTCTTGAAATTACCATCTCTACTACTTCCTAGATTTGTATGTGGGATTTAGGTGCTAGGAAAAAGGGAAAAACAACAACCTTGAGTGCATAATCAATCACCAGTTTTAGCTTTAGCCAAGATTGGCTTGGTTGTGAAATTTACTGATGACAGGTGTACAATTCATGATTTGTCAAATGGTGACTTGATTATTGTTTCTCGCATTTTATGTCACGAGTTGTATAAGCTCATAGACTATGAAAAATCTGTGAATGATTCAACATGTGCAGTACATGATTCTCAGGCTATGTCAGATGCAAAGCTTTGAACATGCACGCTTTGGTCATCTGAATTTTTCTAGTTTTCTATGCTTGCAAAAATCTGAAACGGTGTCCTCTTTGCATAAACTTGAGGCACCCGGTAAACATGTTTGTGAAAGCTATATTTTGGGCATAATGCAACGTTCCTCCTTTCCAAAAGATGGTTCAGTTTGAGCTACTCAGAAATTGGAGCTTGTTCATAGTGATGTCTGTGGTCCTATGCAGACACCCTCTTTTGGAAACTATCTTTACTTCGTGACTTTCATCGATGGTTTTTCCAAGCATGCATGGGTATATCCATTGAAGGCAAAGTCCGACGTGTTTATGTGCTTCAAACAATTTTTACTTTTGGCTGAGAATGTGTCAGCATGTAAAATGGGCACCCTTCATTCTGATCAAGGGGGGAATATATGTCTTCTGACATTAATGCATTTTTGACTGAATGTGGGATAAACATCCATGTAGAGTGCCATATAGACCTCAATAGAATGGAGTTGTTGAATGGAAGAATAGGTCACTCATGGAGATGGCTAGTTGTATGGTCAAGAGTCAGGCTTTACCACATAGTTTCTAGCTTGAGGCTGTCATGTGTGCAACATATGTACTTAACAGGTGTCCCACTAAAGCATTGCAGTCTATCACTCCATTGAGGTTTGGCATGCTCATAAGCCATCTTTTGCTCATCGATGTGTTTTTGGTTGTTTGGCATATGCATTAGTGTCTGAACAACATCACAGGAAATCGGATGATAAAGCTGTAAAATGTATTTTTGTTGGGTATAGTTCCGAAAGCAAAGGCTATCGTCTGTATCATCCACAGACTAAATGCATTTTGGTTAGCCTTGATGTTATTTTTGTGGAAGATGCTATTTAGCCTTTACTTCCATGTACGAAGGAGACATCTGCTAGCTCCAAAGACATGTATGATACTTTGCCGCCTCTTTTTATAAGTGGATATTCTAGTGATGGTTCTAATGAGGCAACTTCTTAGCGTTTGTAAGTTTCATGTGATGATGCAGATCATTCCATTTTTTATGCAAATTTACATGATGCACTTGTTGATGATAGAGCTGATATTGAGACTTTGCCAAAATGGCTAGTGCAGGCTTTGCATGATAGAAAATTAGATGCACCTCTTTCATATCATACTCGCTCAGGCTCACAAAGTGCCTCTTTTGCATCAGATTTCTATGCTATGGCTTCCTCTAGTCTCTATGATGAGAATGAGCCTGTTTCATTTGATGAAGCACAAAATTCTAAAAATTGGATGGTTGCTATGCAATCTGAATATGATGCTATAATGAAGAACGGTACCTAGTCTTTATGTGACCTCCTGGCAAGAAGGCCATCGACACTAAGTGTCTATACAAGCTGAAGCCTAAGCCTAATGGAACGATTGACAGGTATAAGGCTAGGCTTGTTGCAAAGGATTATGCATAGGAAAAAGGCATTGATTTTGATGAAACCTTTGCTTCTACATGCCGAATGACTACTGTTTGTAGCATATGTGCACTTATAGCTCATCATGGTTGGAATGTACATCAGTTGGACATTAAAACTACATTTTTGAATGGTGACTTGCATGAAGAAGTGTATGTTTTTCAGCCCCATGGCTTTGTGTAGAAAGGGCATGAAAACCAGGTGTGCAATTTGAAGAAGGCATTATATGGTTCAAAGCCAACACCACATGCTTGGTATGAAAAGATACATGCCTATCTGATTGCACATGGTTTCGAGAATAGTCCAACTGAGAGCACCTTATATGTTAAGCGTGCAAATGATGTGCTTCTAATAATTGTTGTGTATGTTGATGACATGCTACTCACCCGGCCTCATGACAAGCATATTGCTGATTTTAAGGCTGATTTGCATGCCTCATTTGAGATGTCTAATTTGGGGCGTTTGCATCATCATTTGGGCATTCAATTTATGCAAGTTGATGATAGAATGGCTTTGTGTCAAAAGAAATATATTGACACATTATTGTAGCATGTTGGCCTTGAGGACTGTAAGCCTATTGCCACTCCTATGGATATATATATATATATATATATATATATATATATATATATATATATATATATATATATATATATATATATATATATATATATATATATATATATATATATATATATATATATATATATATATATAATGATTGATTCTTCATGATGCTGGAGATGCATTTGATGTTGTTCTCTATCAGCAGGTTGTTGGATGCTTGATTTACTTATGCATTACACAGTCAGATAATCAGTTTGTTGTCTCACAGATGAGCAGGTTTATGTATTGCCCAGGTGTCAAGCATTGGCAGGCGGTTAAACACATCTTTCACTACTTGAGTGGTCCCTAGCTACTTGGGTTGTTTTATCCCACGGGGGGATCACTACTGCCAAATTTGCATGCTTTTTCTCACTCTAATTGGGCTAGTTGCTATGACACTCGTGTGTCCATTAGTGGCTTTTTTTTCATGCTTGGTAGCTCATGTATATCTTGGTTGAGCAAGAAGCAGCTTATTGTGGCCACTTCTAATTTTGAGGTTGAGTATTGGGCAACTTTCATTGTGAGTGTTGAGTGTGTGTGGCTCAGATGCCTTATGGCTGATTTGGGTGTTGATCAGTCTTCTACCACCACCATCTTCACTGGTAGTCGAAGTGCGTTGGTAGTTGGGAGGAACCCCATATTCCATGCTCGCACTAAGCACATTGAGGTGTGTTATCATTATGTCAAGGAGAGGTTCTACTGGAGAGACCAGCTTGGCATATGGGCCCACATGAGAGAACATTGCAGACCTTTTCACAAAGGCTCTGCCTAGGGAGAAGTTTCAAGTGTTCCGCAAAGCTTTGAGCTTACTTCCTTATGTGGATTGATTCCATATAGCTTGACACTTCCTTATACATGAGTGCCAGCTCCTTGTTCACCGCACATTAGGGGAAAAAATGAAACCTGAATGGGCCTTTTAGATTAAGGAGTGATTAGTGATGGACCAATCAGAAGAGGGTGGTGGCCACAGTCTATGCCCTATAAAATAGTAAGCTGAAGGGGGGAGAGGGGACATATTTCTCCCTTATTTAATGAGTTGTCTCTAGAGAGAGAAGGAATCTCGTAACTTAGTTGAGCTAAAAAATTCAAAATTTCTAAAAAGTTAAAAAACTCATCATAACACTTGAGAATGGATCCCCCATTACTTTTTAGGGTCAAAAGTACTCTTTTTGACCCCAAATTCGAAATCCGTGCATGTTTTGAGTTAAAAAAATTTGGGTTTTTCATAAATACTCAGAAAAGAGTTATTTCCCTCCTAAACCTCACATTTTCATACCCAGGCCCCAAAAAGTCATCTTTTCCCACTACTTTCACTTTGTAGCACACCATTGAAGCTCCTGTTTCTACACTCCAACCTACCTGCATCCCTACCTCGAATTACTGTTGTAGCTTGAAGACCTTTAGCTTCAATGGCAACATCTAAAGCTTCTAGGCGACCGAAAGATGAAATCCTCACATTAAGATGTCATAATATCAAAGCCACATATGGACAATGGCTATCACATGAGTACTCCAAAGGTGCATGGGTGTACATGCAACCCTCTAGAGTTGGGCCTCATCGAGTTAGAGATCGTGGAAACTTAAATCTTCATTTGAAGGGAAAGTTACTTGGCTTCAAGAAGCACGGAGACAATGGGATGGTTGCTATTGTACAACATGTTTTTACAATGGAAACTATGAAACTTGAAAACTCTAGTAGAATGAGATAACATGTGAATTGTAAGTATTACTCTACAATATTTTATGTTTTCTTGTGTCGGATATATTTTTGAACTATTTAGATATGTTTTTGTTTGTTTCAGATATATTTCCTTCTACTTTGGTGGAAGAGCAACCACTTCATAGTCTTACAGGTACTTTCTAGGCATTGCATGCAGATGTTGGTGCACTAGTCTTTCTAGAAATATCTCCTGCTCAACTTTACCATGATAGAGTTTTCTTTTACACACATAGATATGTTGTACCCTCTACAATGAATGGTTTTGGAAGGTTAGAGAGAATTGAAGTACATTCTCTTCTTAGCTTGGAGTGGCCAAAACCTGATATATGGTCCGTATCATCTTTGAAGCACAAGATGGTAATGGATATACATAACTCTTTGAAATTCACAAAAGTGTCTAGGTCTATAGGTTTGCACTGGTCTTTTCCCATTCATTGTTTTGTATATCTATTCCAAGGATTCTCATTCCAAGAGACTTCCACCATGTTCATGTGTAAAGATATCACATATGAGGAAGTCGAAAGTCTTCTTGGTGAAAATTGGGGTTTGGTAGAAGGAATTGCAAAAGATCTTGGTCCGTATCATCTTTGAAGCACAAGATGGTAATGGATATACATAACTCTTTGAAATTCACAAAAGTGTCTAGGTCTATAGGTTTGCACTGGTCTTTTCCCATTCATTGTTTTGTATATCTATTCCAAGGATTCTCATTCCAAGAGACTTCCACCATGTTCATGTGTAAAGATATCACATATGAGGAAGTCAAAAGTCTTCTTGGTGAAAATTGGGGTTTGGTAAAAGGAATTGCAAAAGGTGATAAATATCTTTGTAAAATAGGTGGAGCAGGTATAGGATTTTGATATTTGAAACAACATACTTCATTATACATCAGATTCTACTATGATCGTTGGATGTGCAAACTTGGCAAATGGATACCATTTCAAAGTTCAGAGGGATCTTTACATTCATTTGAAATAAACCTTAGATTTCCCAACAATGAAACAGAAACTATTTTAGTGAATAATCATTGGGGCTTGGCTAATATGAGAGAACACTTGGTGATTATGGGGTTTGAAGGACTAACTCAATCTACATTCAAAATTCAAGGACGTAAGGTGAGATGTTTTGTGCTTTTGTTAAAGTAATCTTTTCATTATTGCTTATTTTACTTTAATGACTTCAATTTCTTGCAAATTGATTACAGGTGGGCAGAAGATTGGAATACAAATGAAAGTCCCT
The DNA here is from genome assembly GCA_020310875.1 of Ceratopteris richardii. Taxonomy (NCBI): domain Eukaryota; kingdom Viridiplantae; phylum Streptophyta; class Polypodiopsida; order Polypodiales; family Pteridaceae; genus Ceratopteris; species Ceratopteris richardii. Next base: position 125,283 of record MU260576.1, read on the forward strand.
GTAGATTGGAGCAAAGATGGAACAGAACTTTCATTGTCATAGTTCTTTTGCAACCTGATAATGTCACTTCTTGGGCCCTAGTCATTGTATCTCATGGTTTTTGCGCATTCAAGAACCTTGTAAAAAGCAGGACAATTAATTCATGTTAGATATTGTATATACCTTCTTCTCTGCAATGGTAATTTCAAAACTTTTGGAATGTCAAAAAGTCTATGTTCATCAGAAACACATTTTCTGAAATTGCACTTCTTTATTCTATACTTTTAAAAGTGGGTGTTAGCAGCAGACAAGGAACCAAAGGACTGACGAGGCATGGCAGTCAGAGAAGAGAGTCAGAGGGGAGAGAAGGTACAAGCAGACAAGGGAGTCAACGACGATCTGGCAAGTAGGCCAATAATTTTCTTCATGAAGAAACAAGTACGGGCATTCACGCAGATCTAGCACTAAGGCAACCCTTTAATTTTTCAAAATCCTTACACAAATTAAAAGTGATTCTCATCACTAACAACCCCTGTAAATACCATGTTCACCTTTTTGTAGCTCCATTTTGTGCAAGCCGAGGAGTCCTCGAGCTTGAGGAGCCTTAGAAGTAGTTGCTTACCAATTTTTGGAATTTTTAGATCTCGTTTGAGCCCTCAAATAAGCCCTGGAACCTAATTTTTAACTAGGCTGGACACTAGGTCTGAACAGGGCCAAAGCTAGTCAAAAACTATAAAAGGAGCTAGAGAGCTCATTTTTGGAGGTAGATTGTAATTGAAACGAACTTGTAAGAGCTTTTCGAAAGTAATCTAAGAACTCCATTGCTCCTCACTCTTTGTCTTGTCGTGTGTGCGCGTGTGTGTATGTGTGTGCATGTTTGTGTGCTTCTCACTCACGCACTTGTGCCTCCACTTGCTCGAGGTCTTCATACCATCCTCACGTCTTCCCGGATTGACATTAAAGGAGGTGCTACTCATCACTGAGCTACACCAAATTTTGGCGCCGTTGCCGGGGATCGAACTTTGAGGACGAGCGTGTGATGGTAAGACGTAGAGTTGACGCGTTGGAGTTGTAGGTATTTTCTTCACTTTCATCTATTTTCTTGTTTTTTCTTCACCATCTTCATCACCATCATCATCATCACCATCATCATCATCACCATCTCCCACCTCCATCTCCATCATCGCGAAAATCTTCAGTTTTGATCATATCACCATCTTCACCTCATTCCCTTCATTCTACTTGTGAGAGAGAGCGATATTGCTTGCACTGTTTTTGCATGTTTGTTGTGTTTCTTGCAGGTATCATCATCATCATCCTCGCCAGCACGCGGCGCAGGTACGAAACTCGTCGAATCTGTCTCGCAGTCGCCAGCCTCTGTCGATCGCGATCGACAGAAAATTCGATCATTTGGTAAAACAAAGTCCACTACTAGCACAAGCATGATGAGCACATCCCAAATCACCTAAAACAGTAGAAAAATTCCGTGTTTTTCTGTCAATCGCGACCGACAGCCTCTGTCAATCGCGACCGACAGACCCTGTCGATCGCGACCGACAGACCCTGTCGATCGCGACCGACAGACTTCACGACCGACAGACTGCCACGTAGGACCCTGTCAATCGCGATTGACACTGTCGATCGCGACCGACTGAAATTCAACGATTGATTGACTTTTACGCGTAGCCTTGTGTCCATCGCGACTGATAGGCCCCCGATTGACTGAAATTTCGGCGAAAAACCCGGAAAACGTGTCGATCGCGATTGATACCGTCGATCGCGACTGACAGCCACGATCGACCCTGTCGATCGCGATTGACACTGTCGATCGCGACTGACAGGCCCCGACGGACACCTCTGTCAATCACGATTGACAGACCTGTCGATCGCGATTGACACTGTCGATCGCGACTGACAGGCCCCGACGGACACCTCTGTCAATCACGATTGACAGACCTGTCGATCGCGATTGACAGGCTTTTCGGCCAAAAATTAGGGTTTGCTTTTGTTCAAAATTTGGGATAATTTTGGGGCAAAATAGTCAATCCATTAGCATTTCTGGAGGTTCCTACACTTGAGATTTGGGAGAAAATCCTAGGATCTGTCAGCCAGATTGAATCCTGTCTTAACCCCCTAAACCCTGAACAGTCATAACTTTTTCATACGAAATCCATTTTTTGAGCTCTTGGGCTTGTCGGAAAGCTCGTGGCATATACTATACGCCCTCAACTGTTTTTTATAAAGATAATGTGTGGATTTTCAGATAGGGTATTTTGAAGTTGACCATAACCAGGGGGATCAAAGTCAGGGGTCTTTAGAATTGTTTTCCTAAAAATCACTATGCAAGTTAGTGTGTGTGCTACAGGAATGAAAATCATTGGTTCTGTCTTTAGAATTTAAATCTTAAAGCTAGCTTTGGAACTCTTACAGATCTATTGAGAGCATCGAAAGGCGTTCTAAGCAAGTGTAAGTGCAAGCTTGGGAACACACTTCCTGGGCATTCAAGGCAACCAAGAAGGAAACAAAAGGTTGGAAATTCTCAACTCCCTTTGTCAATTCCTAGCTTAGGCTAAGAACGACTAGTGATAGGAGTAAGCCAGGGCGACGATAGGCAGCTATCAAGTTGAAGACTACCTAAAAACTCAAGTTCAAGTTAAAAACCTAATCTCTGTACTGTCGATAACATAAAGGAAAAGAACCTAACGTGGAACGATCAACTCCAAGTACGAAAACTACTCAAGTATTCCTGACGACGCAATATCAGACAAGATCATAAACACGATAATCAACATAAAAAGGGGATTAAGTAATTGGTACAAAAGGACTCTGCAACGAGGTTGTACTCTGGACAAAAATTGGGCTACTTAAATAGGCATATGAACCTTAGATCAGGACGACATCTAGTAAGGGATAGACAAAGTCTTAGGTCTTCAGAGGCTAGTGTCAACCACACTGCTAGGTCGTGGGCCCAGCAGTTGAGCCACCACTCCTACTACCCAAGTTCTGAGACTAGTGAATCCGAGATGTCTCAAGGTATGGAGAGACCTACAGGAAGTTCAGGAGTGCCATACCTGCACAGGGTAGAAGGCCCGTACAAGACACAGCTGGAATACCTTAGGACCAACCGATTAGGTGCCAGCATCCATGAGGACGGCCTAGGAAGGTCTGTGGTACAGATTAAGAATCCTGATCAATCCATTGGACTAAAGCACCCAGCTGTCAAGTTTGAAAACGGAGCATACTTGGACAAAGAAGGAACCATATACGTGGTCACCAGTCACCCAGATAGGACAGATGAATTTGGGAATGTAATCTCAGAAGCGGAATTAGGTGACTTGGAACAAGGAAACATGGGTGTAGAACCTAGAACCCCCCGAGGCAAATCTGTTCTCACTAGGATTATCACACCTGAGTGGGTTCCCCAAGACAACAAGAGCATAGATCTGCTTCTCAATCGAGAGACTGACGAAGCCTTTTGGAGGTACAAATCTGATCAGCCAACTGATATAGGAACAATCATGATCTATGAGTTTAAGGATCCTGATAGCCCAGGTAGAGTGACCTACTTAGATCACGCTTCGGAGAGGATCTTTGTGGTGACAGAACATGATAGGCATGCTTACACTTGGAAGGGTGAATTCGTTTTCCCCCAACCAAGATCGAATGTATCCTATGGTCACCCTGGAGCTGGAACATCCCAAGCTCATGGAATGCAAAGAGACAGAAGTAGAGATAGACCAGAAGTCAGCTTTGCCAACACAGTGGGCTGAGAAAGAACGAGGACGGAAACAAATAGAGTAGAACCTGAGATACTTAGAGCTCACAGGAATCAAAGAAATGCGGATGAGTTCCCTCTACCACGACCTAGAGAGCACACAAGGACTTTGAGACCGACTCAGCTAGTTAAGTCCATGAAGAACTACTTCGATGGCACTGGAGATCCATACGATCATGTGGCTGAGTTTAGGCAAGTCTTGAGAGCTGAACAAGTGGAGGATCTATTCACGCAGTACAATGCCTTTGGTCTGACCCTTAGGAACACTGCCCTGACATGGTTTCAGCCACTAAATGAGAGGCAGTTAAGGAGCATAGACCAACTCCTAGAGGCTTTCATTATTGAATTCTCTAAGAGTGGCATAAGGCATAATACCTCCTCGCTGATTCACAGCTTCAAGCAAACCCCTCAAGAGACCATGAGGCTTGCAGGAAGGAGATTTAGGCAATACTTAGAAAGATGCCCTGTCTCGGAGCTTCCCACACCAGCTAAGCAAGTGGCTTTATTCCTGGATGGATTGCTAAGTACTAAATTGAGATCTTATGTGTACTTGAAGGACCCTAGGACCATAGAAGAGTGTGTACGCATGTCTATTGACATTGAGGATAACCTAGGGGAGGAGTTAGAGCTTTCCAAGATATACAAAGATTCAGATAGCGCCTCCAACATCTCTTCCACGCAATCCACATCAATCGAGGAACTTGCAGAGAAAGTTGCTCAGAAACTAGGTAACAGTGAGTCATAACAAACGAGAACTATGTCATAAAAAGAGAAACCCTATGCACTAAAATAGCCTTTTTTTGCATGATTTTAAAAACTATGTCATAAAAAGAGAAACCCTATGCACTAAAATAGCCTTTTTTTGCATGATTTTAAAAAATTCTTTACACGAGTATACAAGGTTTTCTAAAACCCCCCAAAAATATGCAAATTTTGACAATATTTTCAAAATTTTGACTACTTTAGGGTAGCAGAATTTTGCTAATTTTAGAGTACCTGATCTAAAATGTTTAAGAGAGAATTATGAAATGGATAAAAAAAGCCTTATTTTATGAGAATACTCATTTAGCTTGGATCGAACAAAAAGGAAATGAGCTAGAAAAGGCTAAAAATTGACCTTTTTTTATTCTCTGAGTGTTATGTACTGCTAGAACTTCTTAAAAACATGAGGTTTGTGGAGTAAATCGATGCCTGGCATCGAATTTCAGATAAAGTCGATGCCTGGCATCGACTTCCCACATAAAAGTGGTTTTCATCATATGTGTGTTAAACGCGCCTATTTCAGGAACAAAAAAGTGGCCAAAAAAGCTCAAAGTCGATGCCTGGCATCGACTTTTGGTTGCAAGTCGATGCTAGGCATCGAATTTTCATTTTTGGACAGTCAGACTTACTAAAACAGGCAAAAATTCCACTTTTGGAAGTCATACATGGTCATCTTGTGAAGGCTATATCTTGAGTTCTAGAGATCCGTTTCTTGCATATGATAGCTTGTTGGAAAGCTCTACTCTTCTACTTTCATCCATCTAAAGATCTTGGGGAAATAATACTTGAGCTAAGAGAAATTATCAAAATACTGAAGGTATGTCATTTTAGTGACTAGAAAAATCTGAAGAAGTAAACTTCTTGGTGTTGGCTATCATTTCTCAATGTTTTGAGTGGAAATGAGTTAATGGTGACCATAGAGGTTGCCTAGTGTCACATTAGTTCTTTTTTTTTATGTTTCACACATCAACACTTACATCATACTCTTCCTTCTAGATTTTTTTAATGGAAATATATATTCCATACTTTCTTAGAGCAACAAATATAGATTTTGGAAAGATGTCCATGCGAGACATTGGAATCTCACTGAAAATTAGAGTAAAACAAATGAGGCTATGTTGTTCATTATTGCACAAATAGATAGTCTGTGGCAAGGCTTTGATTATGGATAATATAATCACACCTCTTTGTGCATGCAAAAGGGAATCAAAGTGCAGTAATGAGGATTGAGAGAGACTATCTCCACTTCTGTGATTCTTGCCAAACACCTTCTATGTGCATATATCTTTGGTATGGAAGTATAGAGGGAAGCTCATCACTCATTAGCGTGTGTGGATTGTGTAACTTGTAGGTGGCATAGATAGGCTCTCTTCTCTCTTTATTTGGAGCATCGATGTTCGTGAGTGGATCAATTCTCACTAACGATGACTAAAATTCACTAACAACAAAGCATACTCAAAATCCAGAGGGAGGCACGACTAATAGAGTGCGTTAGAAGATAATTTGACCTCATGTTGTCTTTCCATGCCCACAAAGTATAGATGATCATTAACACCTTAGTGCAGACTTCTCAGCGAGAAAAAAGTGAATTTTACATTTTTTCTTTCATTTACAGCAAGAAGTCGATGCCTGGCATCGACTTCTCGCGGAAAACTATACTTTTCAGCAAGAAGTCGATGCCTGGCATCGACTTCAGCGAGAAGTCGATGCCAGGCATCGACTTCAGCGAGAAGTCGATGCCAGGCATCGACTTCAGCCAGAAGTCGATGCCAGGCATCGACTTCTTGCTGAAAAGTATAGTTTTCAGCGAGAAGTCGATGCCAGGCATCGACTTCTCGCTGAAAAGTATAGTTTTCACTTTAACAAAGTAAAAAAGACTACACATTTCGCTTTCAATGCATGCAATATGTTCTCACAAAGTAATATCAAACGTGATATATTGTCTTGCTTTTTAACTTTGACCATGATAATGCTCAGAGAGAGGAGAAATGCGTTTTTTCAAAGGATAAAGACTCGGGGCAAGGAAAAAAGCAATGTCTTAGAGTATTTGATTAACGTAACTTGAACAAAGTTTTATTGAAGTCTCTTAGCATGTAAAAACTAATAGATTTATTTCATAGAATGTGCAACGATGAACAATAAAGTCTCTTATATTTGGATTATTAGACATCAAAGAATCATGTATGATGATATGCATGGTGTTTTCTCTCAATATGTATAGTCAATTTAATCTCATCTATTTCATTTTGATCTCATGGTGTTTTTTTGGCATAATTGGCTATTATTACTAGTACACATATATGACCACCTAATTGTTGTATGATTATGCTTTGTATTGTCAAGAGCGAGCGTTGACTTCCTTATATGATTCACTCTTATTTTTCACATAAAAGTCTCAAAACATCATGGAAAATGCATCCTTCGTAGACGTATTCTAATCCCTTTTTAAAATGGCATAAAATTATGCTTTATGTGGGCTTGAAATAAAATGAATTACTTTTCAAGTTCCATTTTCATGAAATCATGTACTTTTAATCATCTAAGATTCGTTAAAGTTCTAATTGGAATTTGTAATGTTGAATATAGCATGTTTTTATAAACAAAAATTGAAATAAAGATTGAGACAAAGTATCATGAAATAAAAGCATATGATTTTCATGCCCTAATTAAAATGGAACTTCTCATTTCTATGGAACAATTGAAAATAGGCTAATTTTTCCTTGTTTTTAGCATACTTTTGCAATTTCTAAAGGAGAACATGTCTTTGTTCTCGTTTGTTATGACTCAGTGTTAGGTGTCTCTAGCAAACAAATTCCGAGATTTGCCCTTGTAAAAAGATGTTATACTTGTGGCGGCGACCACATGGCGAATGTCTGTCCCATTATGGCTCAACCCCAAGTTAATCCTAGTAGCCAGTACTGCACCATAGAACGGAGATACACAAATCACACAGCACAAGACTGCCCCTACAATAAGCAGGCTGTTAGGCAACCCTACCCTCAGCCATACCCTCAGCAGGGAAGATACCAGAACCCGTACCCTCCACAACCATATGGCAGGCCACAACAACCTTACCAGCAACCATACCAAAACCAACAAAGGCCTCAGCCTGTGCTAGCACAACAAACCCCAGCTCCAGCTAATGTGATTCCGGTAAAGTATGCTGTTGCAGAAGAAAACCTGAATAGAGCTATAGTCCCTGTAACACCACTGCTTTCTGAAAGTGACCCCAGTGACCATAGCTTTGATTCTACACATGTTGATAGTCCCCAGGCTTACTACATGCAATCTCCTGAACATGGTGAGTCCTACTATAGTGAAGATCCAAATGAACCTAGTTGGGAGTCAGATTACACTAACATCATGTATGCAAACCCCAACCCTAGACCTCAACCTAGGCAGGTAAGACCCCCTTTCCCTAGAGGACCATGCTACAGATGTCAGGGGGATCACCTCATTCGTGATTGTCCCTTGCCTCCACTGACACAACCCCAGTCAGTAACGATCCAGGGTTTTTGCCAAGACTGTGGAAAGGAACATCTCTTACGAGACTGCCCTAGGAATCCTAATAATATGCCAAAAATTACTCCCATCAACGTTGTTGGGTTAGTGGTAGACTCCACAGGGAGCATGACTTCCACTGCACCAGTACAAGTAATCACTAGAGCCCAAGCACTGCAGCAAAACCAGGGTGTGGGTCAGGAAAAAAGCCCAGAAGTTAGTGAAACAGAGAGTACGACAAAGAACAGGACTAGAGCGTGGAAAGATAGTAGGGAAAGAATGAAAAGACAATGGGCTAAAAAGATGAGTGAACTTGAGGAAAGCATAAGAGAAACCAAAGCCAGGATAACTGAACTCACATCTCAAACTCCCTCTCACACTACTCCACCTCCACCATTTCCAACTCCATCCGACCAGCCACCTTCCAACCCGCTTCACCTAATTCAACCACCCCCTAGAGTAGGATCAGTCCTAGCAGATCCCATTCCCGAGGACCTTAATATGATGCTTAAAGCATATCAGGCCAGAATCCAAGAAGGGCCAAACGTGACTGATCATGCAAAATGCTATCCTAGAGCAGAACTAGAGCTAGAACAAACCAAGATTTGTGCTAAAATGGTGGAATTGGCTCAGACCATGTTTGAGGCCAATCGCCTATTTAACATCTCTAGTTCAGCGAAGACACAGTTGCACTTTGATGGACTGTTAGAAAGAATAGAGAAGCTGATTGCACAATCAGAAAAGGAACCCGCCTCTCAACACAAGGACAAGGCAAGTGAAAGAGCAAGTCTTCCTGCCCAGAAAGCCTATGGGCCTGAAGCCTATGTGCCTAACTCTACGGAGCCAGACACATCATCTTCTATGAATCGGTTCACACCAGAATTCCTATGCGAGATTCAAGAAGACAAATGGGCCAAAGAGAGTGAAGTCCCTCCTCCTATTGAACTTGTGGATGATGCACATGACCGATTCCCACAAGATATCCCATCCATTTATGAGGAGCAGGAGAGCACCCAATCTCAGGAAAGATTAGACTTTGAGTCTAACTCTCTACAAGAATTACCCCACTTCACAGGCCCATGGGAAACTAAGTCTACTTGTATGAGAGCACCCACGGTCATGGTACAAAATGAGGACTCAGTCTTACCTAGGAACACAGAGGTAGTGAAAAACACTAAAGTGCAGTGCAATCTCAAGTTAGAAGAGCTACTCAAGGTTAGACCTGAATTATGGAAACATGTCGCCAAACAAGTACCAGCGATAGTGAAACCTCATTCCCAGGTAGGATCCCAGAGGACAGTACCAGAAATACCCTTGGATAAGATAGGAGATATGTGTGAAGGTGAAGAAGGGAACACCTATCTTCCCATTACCTACCAGGAGTACACCACCAAGGCAATTTTGGACTCAGGTGCAGGAGTTGCAATTGCCACCACTTCCCTATGGAAGCGTTGGGGCAAGCCAGCACTCAGGCCAACGAGAATGAAATTGCAGATGGCCGATGGTCACATAGAGAGACCCCTAGGGTTGTTAGAAGGAATAACTCTCACTACATGTGGTGTTGAGTTCGAGCATACATTTGCTATATGTGACTTTAGCAAAAATCATGCCTATGAGATGATTTTGGGAAGACCATTTATGCGACAGTTGCAAGTGGTACAGGACTGGGGAACCAACTCCTTGTATTTGCAACACTTAGGTGTTACAACCAAAGTAAATCTCAAAGATTACTCTCATAGAGATGTACCTCCCATCCAATGGAATCCCATCCATAGAGCCAAAGATGATACGGAATCGGTGCATTCCATAGGATCAGGATCCTCATGGATGCATGAAGACACCCACTTATGGATGTGCAAGGTAGCAGTAGAAGAAGAGAAGAGAGAGAAAGCCAGAGAGGTAGGTGCAAAAGAAAACCATAGATCAATTCAAGACCCAGCCTATGCACCTGTAGTCTTTCCTGATGAGGAATTTGAACCCCATGGCTGGGCAGAAATCTTAGCAACAATGGATGTAGCCATCAATGAGGAACAATGGACACCTCACTGTGATGAGGATGGCTATGACATTTCAGTCTTCTCCATAGAGCCAATCATGGGAGAGGCAGTTCTAGAAGAATGCGAACCTAGCCCTGATGCATTTGAGGATGCAAGTGACTCCGATCTAGAGTCAATCATTGTTGGTGCAAGACAAGCCTACACACATTGGCTTGGACCCTTGGACTTATGGAAGATTAGCATGGACAAAGGATTATCTAGGTTTCACTTAAAGGAAGACTCATGTGAACATATGCTTATGTGTTCCTACTTTTTACCTCTTGTAAAAGTCTAAGTGACTTATCATTTGTTTGTAATCACTTTAAGTCATCTACCTACACCTAGAGTCGTGGAAATTTGAATGTTGAGATAGAGAGAATATCTCCCTACTTTTAGAGGAGAGATTCAAGGGAGCCTAAGTTTGAATTTCAAATTCAAATGATATCAAAACTTCTATAAAAGATACAATCAAAAAGTCGCGGTAAGTCCTGCCACTCTAGCTCACTCCCCGAGGCAAAATTTCATTGTAACTCATTGTGTGTGAGGGTTACTCTATACCCAACATCATACTACCTCATTTAGCTGTGCTTGGCAAGCTAATGAGATTGTACAAACACATTTATCAATAGAAGTATACATTTTATCATCTCTGGTTTTTTTCTGAGTATCCTACTCCAAGTCTGTCAACTTCATCAGGGCATATCTCAAGATCTACTGAACCAAATCAAGTGATCCATAGCTCATTGGAACCAGCTCAAAGTCTACAACAAGCATACAAAATTTCAAAGGATTCCATTCAGCCAATTGGGAGAAAATCGATTCGAAGTGCACACTGGTCTCAGTCTGCAGAGTTCCTGAAAAGTCGGGGGTGATTATAACTTTGCTAAACTTATTTCTCAATGCATAGTTTATCAATTGAAGTGATTCCACTTGTGATTGGTAGCTTACTAAGGTACATTAATACTCCCAAAAGGAATTGTTCCAATTTTAAGTGTGCTGGACACACTGAGTAAAAGTCTGAGCAGGTATCACTACAGGAATAGAAAGTTTTGCTTGATTTTTGAAGTACAAAGTTATCTGTTTTGGGTTGATCATTACCTAAACCATTTCCAAAGTACATATATGGTTTCTTTGTGTCATTTGGAAGCTAAGCAAGTGTACTAAGCATTTCTGAAGGAAAAAGAGGGCAGGTGTGAAGCAGGTTTTGCAGCACCAACTGATTTCCTGAGTGCATCCATCCATCACTCTCAACAGTGGTATCAGAGCAAAGAAGGTAATCATGGGTGATGGTTTCCCCTCTTTCATTGACAAATTGGACAGAAACAACTATCAAGCTTGGTCATTGAGAATGAAGACCTATCTACAAGGGAGAAGTCTATTTGGATACATATCAGGAGATGAGGAGTTGCCCTCATTCAAGACTAGAGGACTACCTACAAAGGATGAGCATGAAAGACTTAACCAATGGTGTGCAAAGGATGCTTTGGCAAGGTCCTATCTCTTAAACTCTATATCTGACTTTCTTTTACCTCATGTAAGGAACTGTAAGACTTCCCAAGAGACTTGGGAAACATTGTCAAATTATTTTTCTTCTAACACAAGGGCTAGGAAGAACCAATTATGGATTGAGTTCACAACCCTTAGAAAGCAGCCAAAGCAATCAGTCTCAGAGTATGTGACAAAGATCAAAGATGTGGCAGACCAACTAGCAAGCATTGGAGAGGAAATTGAAGAGGAGCAAATAGTCAGGCAAGTGACAAATGGACTCAAGGCAGATGATAAGTGGGAAAGTTTCACCACTGCAATGGATCTCTACATGGACATGCATACCCCTGATCTCACAACACTTATGGGCCAACTATTTACACATGAAGCAAAGTTCACCAAAGCTGGAGATCAATCAAAAGGTAATAACCCCTCTGCTCTCTATACTGATAAGAAAGTTAAAGATAAAGGCAAGAAGAAACAGGATGAAGAAGGCTCTACCTCTCAAGCCAATTATGCAGGGAGAGGTAGGTCATCTAGAGGAAGAGGCAGAGGAGGTAAGTCAGGTAGGGGGAGACCCTACAACTCATCACCTTGCAACATCTGTGGGTTGTCAAATCATACCACAGATGAATGCTACAAGAACTACAAAAATCAGAGAGGAAGAGGTTACTCAAGAGGTGGATACTCTCAAGGAAGAGGCAGATTCAACCAACATCAAAGCTACAATGGGTACAACAACCAATACAACAACAACTACAACAACAACCACAATGGAAACTACCAAGGTGGATTCAGAAATAGAAGAGATTACAACAACTACACAGAGGAGCAAGATGACTCCTTATTGATCATGAACATGACCTCCAAGATAGGTACAAATGATGATCATTTATTTTACATTGACTCAGGATGTTCTAACCATGTAGCTGGCAATGTGGCACTACTTTCTGATTTGGAAGAGCCCAAGGGCAAACATCAGGTACAAACAGGTGATGACACTAAACACTCTGTGGTCAAAGTTGGAAATGTGAAGACATGTGATGGTAACCAGAATCTATTAAGCAGGGTACTCTATGTACCAACAATAACTAAGAATTTAATGAGTGTTGGTCAGATTGTGGAGAAAGGTTTGCAGGTCAGATTCACACAACATGGAGCATATGTGGAGGATCCAAAACAAGGCTTCAGAAGAATAGCCAAAGGGGAGAAATCAGGTAGATTATTTACATTTGAGCTAGAAGATACAAAAAACATTGCTTTGTATAATTACAAGGATCAGACACTTTCAGAGTTAGAGATATGGCATAAGAGATTAGGGCACATAGGTGAAAGGACTCTAAAGCAAATGTGCAGGGATCAATGTGTGCTTGGGATACCTAATGTATCCAAGCAACACATGATTTATAAATGTGGATCATGTCAATTTGGTAAGTCTCACAGATTACCTTACTCAAGGAAAGGTTTCATGCATGAAGACTACCTAGACTTGGTACACACAGATGTTTGGGGACCTAGCAAGGACCCTTCCATTTCTGGTTCAAGATATTATGTGTCTTTTATTGATGACTATAGCAGGTGGACCATTTTATACTTTATGAAGCATAAAGATGAAGTGTTTAATTGTTTCAAGAGGTATCTTGCACTTGTTGAAAATCAAACAGGTAGAAGCTTGAAGAGGCTAAGGTCAGATGGTGGAGGAGAATACTTCTCCAATGAGTTTGAAGATTTCTTGCAGGAAAGAGGCATCAAGAGGGAAATCACTACAAGGTACTCACCTGAGCAAAATGGGGTAGCAGAAAGAAGGAATAGACTTATAGTGGAAACAGCTAGGTCTATGCTCAATGAAAAAAGGTTGCCAAATTACCTATGGGCAGAGAGTGTGTCCACTGCCACTTACCTCATCAATAGGTTGCCATCCAAATCACTTGATGGCATGACTCCATATGAAGCTTGGCATGGTAAGAGACCCTCTCTGGATCATTGCAAAATATTTGGATGTGTAGCATATGTGCATATTCCCTCACAGGTAAGAGGAAAGCTAGACCCAAAGGCAGAGAAATGTATCTTCATTGGTTATGATTTGAACCAAAAGGGATACAGATTCTACAACCCCACAAACAAAGGATTCAAGGTAAGCAGAGATGTCATATTTGATGAGAATGACTCATGGTATGAGAATGAATGCAGGAAAGTGAGTCTACCCTATGACATGGAGGAAGATTTTCCAAAGCTTACCAAGGAAGAGCCAACTCAGCAAGAAGACTCAAGCTCAGATGATGATACAATAAACCTTGAAGAGTTCAAGGCTTGGAAATCCAAAGGAAAGATGAAGATGAAGCAATTGGAGGACAAGGCAGAAACTTCTACTCAAGCTATGAGAAGATCTCAGAGAGAGAAGAAGAAGCCTATCAGATTTGGGTATGACACATCACTTGTAACTAAACATTCTGTATATCTTGCAAAAGACTTGTTGAATGAAGAACCAGGTACCTATGAAGAAGCAATTACAAAGCCAGAATGGAGAGAAGCCATGGATGAGGAGATAGAAGCCCTCAAAGAAAGTAATACTTGGGACTTGGTACCCAAGAAGGACACTATGAAGGTAATAGGATCCAGATGGATCTACAAATTGAAGAAGAATTCAGATGGAACAATTAACAGGTACAAAGCTAGGTTGGTAGCCAAGGGTTTTGCACAAACCCAAGGCATTGATTATGAGGAGGCTTTTTCCCCTGTGGCCAAGATGCCAACTATCAGAGTTTTGGTGAGTGTAGCTGCATCCAAGAATTGGAACATGTACCAATTGGATGTGAAAAATGCATTCTTGAATGGATGGATATCTGAAGAAGTCTACATGTCACAACCACCTGGCTATGAAGATCCAAAAAAGGTACATTATGTTTGTAAATTGAAGAAGGCTCTGTATGGTTTGAAGCAGGCACCTAGAGCATGGAACTACAGATTGACCACCTACCTCCAAGACCAAGGATTTGTGATGAGCAAAGCAGACACTTCTCTATTCATAAAGAGAAGTAGTACAGAGGTAATCTACTTATGTGTTTATGTTGATGACATCATCATTACAGGTAATGATGTCAATGGGATTAGACACATCAAAGGACAGATGATGAAAGAATTCAAGATTAGTGATCTTGGATTACTAAAATATTTCCTAGGTCTTGAATTGATCTACACAAACTCAGGTATATACATCACTCAAAAGAAGTATGTACAGGATATGGTCAAGAAGTTTGGTTTGCAGGATGCTAAGGTATCCACTACTCCAATGGAGGTTAATCAAAAGCTAAGTGCACATGAAGGAGAAGAGATCAAAGACATTACAGGATACCAAAGTATGGTGGGTAGCCTAAACTATGCTACCTTGACAAGAATTGACATAGCTTATGGAGTAAGTGTGCTTAGTCAATTCATGCACAAACCAAGGATACCTCACCTAGAGGCAGCAAAGAAGATCTTGAAATACCTCAAGGGAACTCAAAGTCATGGTTTGTATTTTCCTTATACATCAGATATTGACATAAAGGTTTATTCAGATGCAGATTGGGCAGGATGCAAGGATGATAGGAGAAGCACCTCAGGATACATTTGTTTTGCAGGAGATAAGCCTATCTCTTGGTCAGCTAAGAAGCAACCTACAGTGGCATTGTCATCCACTGAAGCAGAGTATAGAGGACTTGCAAATGCTACTCAAGAAGCTATCTGGTTGAAGCTTCTATATACAGAGTTAGGTCTACTCACAAGACCACCTATCATATTTGGAGACAACACTAGCTCTCTTCACCTTGCAGCAAACCCAATTTATCATGCCAGAACAAAGCACATAGAGGTTCATTACCACTATGTGAGAGAGAAGCTACTGAGTAAAGAGATTCAATTGACATATGTATCTACTAATATGCAATGTGCAGATTTACTTACAAAGGCATTGGATGGAAATAAGTTATGCAGACTCAAAACTATGATTGGATTACAGGAAGTGATTGAAGAATGAAAGAGAAGACTTAAGCCAAAGTGTTTGGCTTGAGGGGGAGCTGTTGGTGCAAGACAAGCCTACACACATTGGCTTGGACCCTTGGACTTATGGAAGATTAGCATGGACAAAGGATTATCTAGGTTTCACTTAAAGGAAGACTCATGTGAACATATGCTTATGTGTTCCTACTTTTTACCTCTTGTAAAAGTCTAAGTGACTTATCATTTGTTTGTAATCACTTTAAGTCATCTACCTACACCTAGAGTCGTGGAAATTTGAATGTTGAGATAGAGAGAATATCTCCCTACTTTTAGAGGAGAGATTCAAGGGAGCCTAAGTTTGAATTTCAAATTCAAATGATATCAAAACTTCTATAAAAGATACAATCAAAAAGTCGTGGTAAGTCCTGCCACTCTAGCTCACTCCCCGAGGCAAAATTTCATTGTAACTCATTGTGTGTGAGGGTTACTCTATACCCAACATCATACTACCTCATTTAGCTGTGCTTGGCAAGCTAATGAGATTGTACAAACACATTTATCAATAGAAGTATACATTTTATCATCTCTGGTTTTTTTCTGAGTATCCTACTCCAAGTCTGTCAACTTCATCAGGGCATATCTCAAGATCTACTGAACCAAATCAAGTGATCCATAGCTCATTGGAACCAGCTCAAAGTCTACAACAAGCATACAAAATTTCAAAGGATTCCATTCAGCCAATTGGGAGAAAATCGATTCGAAGTGCACACTGGTCTCAGTCTACAGAGTTCCTGAAAAGTCGGGGGTGATTATAACTTTGCTAAACTTATTTCTCAATGCATAGTTTATCAATTGAAGTGATTCCACTTGTGATTGGTAGCTTACTAAGGTACATTAATACTCCCAAAAGGAATTGTTCCAATTTTAAGTGTGCTGGACACACTGAGTAAAAGTCTGAGCAGGTATCACTACAGGAATAGAAAGTTTTGCTTGATTTTTGAAGTACAAAGTTATCTGTTTTGGGTTGATCATTACCTAAACCATTTCCAAAGTACATATATGGTTTCTTTGTGTCATTTGGAAGCTAAGCAAGTGTACTAAGCATTTCTGAAGGAAAAAGAGGGCAGGTGTGAAGCAGGTTTTGCAGCACCAACTGATTTCCTGAGTGCATCCATCCATCACTCTCAACAATCATTATGGACCCACCTTTTGCATCAGATGAAGAATACTTCCATGAAGTAGAATTTCAACCCCAGAGGCATGGAGAGCTTACAAACGATGTAAGATTAGCCACACATGTGACACCGAAGGAAGAAGGAAAGAAACGAAAGAAGAAAGAAGTCTCACCAGAAGAGGAAGAATCCTTGTTTGAGGTCCCAGAAAATTTTAAGAAGTACGAGATAGACGACAGGAGAGTCATGATAAGAATGCCTAAACGAGAGGCGCAATCAGGAGAGGCCTATGATAACAAAGAAACCACCAAGAAAATAGTAGTGGCCCTAGAAGAAGGAGAGGAGAGATGCACGTACATAGGCCATGACCTAACAGAGGAAGAGGAGCATGAGTTAATTGCCTTGCTAAGAGAATAAATAGATGTGTTTGCTTGGAGTTACAAGGATTTGAAGGGTGTTGACCCAGACATATGCTCACACACCATCCCCATGACTTCAGATGCCAAACCCTCTAAGCAAAAGCCCTACACATATAACGATAATTACGCTGCTAAGATCAAAGAGGAGATAGATATACTAGTCGAAGCTGGATTTATCTATGAAATTGAGCACACTGAGTTGGTATCCCCCATCGTAGTGGTGCCCAAGAAGAATGGCAAGCTGCGTGTATGCATTAACTTGAAGAAGGTCAATGCAGCCACAATTCGAGATAACTATCCGCTTCCCATCACAGAACATCTCTTAGAAAGAGTAGCAGGTAAGGAAGTGTACAGCTTCCTCGATGGATTTTCGGGCTACAATCAAGTAGCCATAGCTCCAGAAGATCAGCATAAGACAACTTTTGCCACAGAGTGGGGTATATTTGCCTTTCGTGTAATGCCATTTGGGCTTACCAATGCACCAGCTACCTTCCAGAGAATAATGTGCCATGTGTTTAAGGAGTTCTTGAGGAAGAACTTAGAGGTCTATGTTGATGATCTTTGTGCTCATTCCAACATTAGACAAACCCATATCCCTGAACTCAGACAAATCTTTGACAAATGTAGAGAATATCAAGTCTGCCTGAACCCAGAAAAGTGTGTTTTCATGGTCAGGCAAGGCAAGATTCTAGGACACATAGTGTCAAAGAATGGCATATCTACTGACGAAGAGAAAGTGAGAGCCATAGCAGAGCTACCTAGGCCAAGGAATGTCAAGGAAGTACAAGCTTTCATGGGACATTGTGGTTACTACCGCCGGTTCATTCACATGTATGCTGTCATTGCAAAGCCCATGTACGAACTTCTGACTAACTTTGAGTGGACGGATGAATGTGAGAATTCCTTCCAGGAGCTTAAACGAAGATTATGTTCAGCACCAATCTTGACCACACCACATTGGAATAAACCATTCCATGTTCATGTGGATGCATCCAATTATGCCATCGGATGTGTGCTTGCACAACCTACTGGTGAAGGTAATATGGATCTTCCAATTGCCTATGCCAGTAGACAATTGAATGCAGCTGAACGAAATTACACCACTACTGAGAGAGAAGGCTTAGGCATGGTATATGCAGTTAAGAAGTTTAGACACTATTTGCTTGCAAACAAGTTTAAAGTTTTTACTGACCATCAAGCATTGTTATACCTTGTGAACAAGCCATGCAATACAGGTAGATTAGTAAGATGGTTTCTATTACTAATGGAATATGACTTTGAGGTAGTGGTGAGAAAAGGGAGGACTCATTTGAGAGCAGATCATCTCTCTAGGCTCACATCTGGAGAAGCCCCACAAGGAGTATCAGATGACCTTCCTGACGCTTACTTGTTTAATTTGGAAGTGGTGCCGCAGTGGGCTAAGCCATTGGTACCAGTATTGACATACGGGCCTAACCATCCAGTAGTAAACACACAAAATAGAGAGGTTGTGAAAGCCCAAAAGTACCACATCATGGTAGGAAGCATGTACAAGCACATAGATCAAGGAATCTTGGCCTGTTGTGTGGAAGAGGATGAGTACGCTAAATGGTTGCATTTAGCACATGTAGGTGCATTAGAGCAACACTACTCAAAGCAACGAACCTTACAGACGCTAAGGAGACTCGGAGTACATTGGCCAACTATGGAAGCGGATGTCCAAAGGTTGTGCAAAGAATGCCCAATCTGTCGCACTAAACCACCGGTGGAACATGCCACTCTTTATCAAGTGTCCATTGTGCCAGATTGGAGTGAACCACTAGTATCCTTCCTAAGGACGAAAACATTCCCTCCAGACATGACTCTGGCGAGGAAAAGAAGTTTAGAACAAGAAGCCCAGGATTACTCACTTATTGGTGATAATCTATACAAACGTGGTAAAGACGGTTACCTGAGACTATGTGTCCATGAGAGTGAGTATCTCAAGATCTTGGACACTGCTCACCAAGGTGTAGCAGGAGGACACTTTGGACCAGATCGGGTGATCAAGGCAATACTATTTGCGGGCTTCTGGTGGCCGACCCTTCACATGGATGCACATACCTATGTGAAACGGTGTGATGTCTGTCAGCGAACTCAGTATCCTATACGCAAAGATGAGATGCCACTGAAACCTATGATGGGTGGACGTGCATTCTCTAAGTGGGGAATAGACTTTGTAGGTCCTATTAATCCCCCAGCTAAGGGTTCTCATGCAGAATACATCATTGTTGCAACATACTATCTAACTAAGTGGGTAGAGGTAAAAGCCACAACGAAGAACAATGCTCAAACAACTGCTAAATTCTTGTTTGAGAATGTATTCACAAGATATGGGCTACCTATAGAGCTTGTAAGTGATAGAGGCACTCACTTCTTGAACGAAGTGATTGAAAATCTACTCCAAGAATTCTTGGTAGTTCATAAGAAGTCTGCCCCCTATCACCCTCAAGCTAATGGACAAGCCGAAAGCACCAACAAGATCTTATGCAATGTACTGACAAAATTAGTGAACACTAAACGCTCTGATTGGGACAAACAGCTACACCATGCTGTTTGGGCATACCGAGTTGCCTACAAAACGGTACTCCAAGCCACCCCCTTTCACATGGTATTTGGCCAAAACGCGGTGCTACCCTTGGACTTCTTGATACCTACATTGAAGGTAGCACAAGAGCACGAATGGACAAGTCATGAACTCTCCTCTAGACTTTTTGACCTTGAACGATTAGGAGAAACAAGACTGAGAGCAGCTGTAGGGATATATGCAGCTAAGAAGAGACAGAAGGCATACTTTGATGCCCATGTGAAGGATAAGGGCTTGAAAGCAGGAGATCTAGTTTTAGTCTACACATTGAAACAACATGCAAGGAAGCTAGAAAAGAGAGGCTACGGACCTATGATCATCAATAGGATCTCCACGAGTGGAGCAGTACAACTAGCCACTTTAGAGGGTGATGTTCTCCCAAACTATATTAGCGGATGCAGAGTCAAGTTGTATCAGGAACCTCTCACAGAGGAAATGCTAAGTCGACTCAATACTGCTAAGCAACGTAAAGAGGAAGAAAAGCGAATTCGAGAAGAAGCTCAAGCAGAAGCCCTAGAGCGCATCCGGAGAATGAAATTAAGAAGACAAGGTAGAGAGCACCCTAGGCAAGATGCATATGCAGATCAAGGATATGACGTGGCTATGTGTGAAGTTTCAGGTGTTAGCTCACATAGGATAACTGATCGACGTCCTTTCATAACCTTAGATATAGGACAAGGAAAGAGTGCAAGGATTGTAAGAGCCTTGATTGACTCAGGTGCAGCCACTAGTGCTGTTAAATTGTCTTACTGTCAAGAGTTGCAATTAAATGTCAATCCTGTGGAAGCATATCTCATAGGATTGGGAGGCGTGGAAACCCCTTGCATGGGCGAGGTGGAACTTCCCCTCTATATTCATGATGAGGCAATGACAGTTAAAGTGCTAGTATGTCAAGATGAGGACCTCACTGAACCTCTTGTCTTGGGTCAAGACTGGATTTATGACCAAGCAGTCAACTTAAACCTAAGAAGTGGACTTCTTCAGGTATGGGTGAAGCAGACTAGAATTACTATGGAGTTAAATAATGGAGCACTCAAGGAACTAGGAAAGGCACAGACTCCTGGTCCCTCCAGGGGTGCACATGAAGTTGACCATGCTGTTCTTGTCCAAGGCTATGTGATGCAGAAGAATGAAGATCTCAAAAAAGGAGTCAGAACCACAACGGAACTCCCTTCTTTTCCAAAGGCCAGAGGGAGGCAGCAACCAAAGGTGGATCAAAGGCAGAAGAAGCAGAGTACTACCTATGTCGGAGATCAAAAGTACCTGTGCAGCAAAATGTCTCAGCTAGTGAAACAAGTGTGGGTGCGGAAAGGCGAACACCCGGTTGCACTCAAGCCAACCACACGGGCAAAGCCTCTTATTAGTAACCAACAACACGACACTAATAAGAAGTCTTTCAGAAGTTCTTCTGCTAACGTGAAGTCTATTTGGGTGCCCAAGAAGTCGATGAAGGCTAGCCCACAATCACGACAAATTTGGGTGCCTAAGACTTGTTTGCGGGCTCAAATAGCTACACCAAGGCCACACCCTAGACAGCATGATCCATTCACTCGCACAGCCAGCATCCACTCGTTTTCAACACTCAGGAACACACTAAGGTCCATGAGCATGAACAGAATCACTGGTAAATGGGTCCCTAAAAGGCCTCATTTTCAAGCCGACTCACCTATAAAGCTCTCGAGAGTCTCTACGAAACCAAGAGCAAAACCCATCCACTGCATTTGGCAGCCTAAGACGTGTAACAAACCCCCGGACCCCATTTGTAAATCCATGACAACCTACTAACCACATCACTATCACACTACATCATTCCACTTAGCTCTTAGGTCTATCGAACTCCTAAGCACACACACACTCGCACCGAGCACTTACTAACCCATTATTCGCTCCCGACCCTCATGTTAATGTTGTAATGGGAACAACAACGGTTCTCCCTTGTCCTGTACAATGTTAACACATGTTTCTATATTCTCACAGAGATAGGCAGCAAGAAGTAACATGGCAGATACGGTAGGAACTAGCTCCCAGGCAGGCACCAGCCCCCAAGTGGTGGACATCGAAAGCCTTCCGGTCGAGGAGGAATTAAAGGAAAGACCAGCGGCATTAAGGGCATTACATGCCATACCGATTCAGAATCCTCCACAGGGTCACACAATGCCGGTGGGCAAAACCTCACACTGGTTCAGTGACGTTGCGGGACCTCTGGGTGAAGGCACATACATGTGGGAGTCCGAGGTAGAATTCAATGGACGTTGGGGCAGATACCACTTCTTTACCAGAGAGTTTGAAAAGCTACAGAATAACGAAGGACTGAAGCCGATATGGAAGAAGGCTGGGCTCTATGATTATTTCAAGTTCCAACTACCAAAGCCCGATTTTCTAAGGTGCTCATACTTGATTAGCACCCTCACTCCAAGTAAAGACAAAAAAGGATACAGCTCCTTTGTACTCCCATCACTCACAAGGGGCAACGAGCTGAAGCGTTTCCGCTTGACTATCAACTTGGTAAGAGAAGCTCTCGACATGAAAGGTATGCACATTCCTACGGAGAAAGAGACAATGGTCCCCGATAATATGAAGAACAAGAATCTGACGAAGTTAAAGGACATGGTCGCGATGACACCTACGATCGCCGTTCATTTACGCATGGTCATGCAACATTTCGCATTCCCCGCGCAGGAAAGGTTCACAATGCCTCCCAAAAAGATCTGGTTTAGCCTCTACTTAGCAGATGCCTTTGATTTGACAATCAATATGCCCCACTGGATTATCGACCAGATTCATTTGGCTCATCAAAGGTGGTATAAGAAACAAAAATCTGTACTGTATGGTTGCTGTGCGCTTACCAGAATTGTGTATAGATGTCTCGCATATGATGTACCGGTGCAAAGGGCTCTCATTTGGACCAGAGCACAGGAATTTCAACGCAGACTGTCAGCCGCAGGGCCTCCCTCAAAGAAGATGAGAGGCACCGTCCAGATGCCTTGTGCACAAGCCCGTGGTGCAACCCTAACACCTGAAACAACTCCAAGGCTTCCCCGACGGGTACAACCATTTACTATCAGGTTACCCAGGCACAACACAGATGGCCCTAACCTTGTGTTTCCACCAGTACCTACTGATCTGGAATTTCCTCATGGATTCACTTTGGAAGATCTAACGGATGAAGAAGTTGCCAGAATCATTGAAGCTGTTAATGCGGAAGTCGAAGCAGAGCAGGGTAGTGGACAACAAACGGCCACAGAACAACCCCAGCCAAGACAACCAGAAGTGGTGGAATTGGAGGATGAAGAAGAAGAAGGCCAAGAGGATGAACAGGAAGGATTTTCCGATGAGGAGGCGCATGACTATGAGCAAGAAGTTATACAGGAGCTAGAGGGTGCCCCAGCATATACAAAGGAGTTGAAAAAGCTCTACGATACCATCAACAGGGTCCAACAACAACATAAGTTATCCCTTGCAGAAGGAAAGGCTATCATGCACCAAATCCTTGTGGAGGAAGGAGTTGACGAACAGTATCGTGCCACACTGGATATGATCTCTGACGCCTTAGGAGTACCTGAGGCAGTGCAGACGGCCCTAGCACAATCACGCCGAATGGAAAGAAGACACGGAAGACGTCCCCCACGAACAGGGAAACAAATGAATGTATTAGGATCAGGACCACAAGGCACCCCCACAACCACAGGCACTGCACACACCGCTCACGACACCGAGGAAGCCCATACATCAAGTGCACCTCCATCACCTCCCTTACCACCTTCGCCCCCACACCCGCCACATTCACCTCCCCTTACCAATGTAACAACCACCGTTACCGCCTCCGAGTCGACCGCCATGACTGAAGCACAAACCGCCAATCAACCCACACACCCTCTCAACACCTCCCGTGTATACACCTCCACTAACACTGTAACCCTAACGGCAGCTACTGACATCCCCATTCCCCCACTCACACTTTCGGGCAGTTCACATTCACAACTGCACACACCACTGTACACATTCACCACAATCACTGCACCCACAATTCCACTATTCACAATCACTCCCACTACTGCTTCCACCATGGATTTTATGGACATATCACCCTCCACTGCACCTCTCCCTCCCCCCATACGGCCACAATCTCCCATTCCCCCACCACCCACTTCACCATTTTCCAGCACCGCATTCACACTTCCCTTCCCCTTTCCCTTTCCCTCTGCACTTAACAACCTCCCTGCATCCACCCCCATTAATAATGTATTTAATAACATGTATCAGTGCATGTCTCAGTTACAACAACACTATCAGCACCTCGATGCTCAGCATACAAGTTTGTTCAGGAGTCATGAAGCATTACAAGGAAGATTCATTGACTTAGAGCAAGAGAAGAAACAATTACAACAGCAGTTTAGTGCATTACAAGAACAACATGAGCAATTAGTGGCAAATCCACCGCAACCAGATGCCGAAGAAAGACAACAAATGGATGATCTGCTACACTCCCAAATCACAGAGAACCTCAAGCTCCGCCGCAACATGGCTCTATTACGGAAACATATGTCTGCAGCCCTGGAAGAAAATAGACGGCTTCAGACACAAAACGAAGAGAACTTGGAAGTAGCCATGGACGGTTCCCCACAAGAAATTGACCCGGAGAGGTTTAAGGCCATTCCCTCGGACAATATGCAAATCATATTGGAAACCCATGCTGATCTCCTCGAAGCCCATGCAGCCTTAGAAAAGGAAAGAGACGAACTACGCAGGCAATTGGCAGCTCAACCAGCACCACCCAAAGAGGTCCCAACCACAGCTGACACAACTGACGAAGTAGCAGCGCTCAAAGCACAGCTCGAAGAATTACAAAAGAAAGTGCTTGTGTATGAACGCCAACCCTCCCCCTTGGTGGAACCAGAACCTGAAGACCTAGTACCCATCGAAGTAGAGGAAACCTTTGAGGAACCGTACGTTCCGATGCCAGCACCTGGAGGCAAGCAAACAGATGAGGGCATGGACACCCTTGAAATAGAGGCTCCTGAATGGATGCAGAAATTGGAAAAGGTGGCCACAACACATGATGAGAGGGTGGCAGTCCAGATAGCATTGATGTCACGCTTGGAAGAGGTGGTCATAAAATTGGACTATTTTAGGAACCTCTCTCATCACAGGTGGATCGGCACCTCCGACGACTTGTATGTTCCTTTTTGTGTCTTAATGGCGGACTATAATGCTGAGATCAAGCACCACACCTCACGGGAACCAACCTCTGCCACACAGTTTGCACCAGACGACATCCTAGAAAGTGCCAAGCAGGGAAATATTCGCCAACCGACTTGGAGAATTCGACTGCTTGAAACCTACCCGGAAATGAATCGCACATGGAATAACATGCCCCTGTATATCAAGTACAATCCCTGCTACTGTCCTGTTTCCCGAAGAAGGTCGTGGCCGGAATACACAAAGATGGTGCTGACAACCAAAGGCTGCGAGAAGTGGCTCAACTATGTCTACTTAGCACCACCTAAAGGTCAACCTACCGTAGGGTATATGATATCGACAATTCGGCATTGGGGTGTCAGGTTCAAAAACGTACCAGATGTCATGACACAGATGTGTCTTAAAATTTTTGAACTCATGATAGTCACCTTCCGGACCTTCAAGAATGTTAAGGAACCTCACCTCTCTGCGCTCGGATTTAATGAAGGCAATCAGGATCTTGTTTATGACATGAGCACAACGCCCTCTATTAATGTTGTTTATGCATGGCATGCCCGCATAAAGTACCTACCGGCCTGCTTCAAACAGACATTTGAAGAGATGTTTGTCACCGGGTTCTAGGAATACCACTCAGAGATCTTCATTCCCCGGCCCTCACATTTATTACAATTGTTTGCAGTGAAACAAGCTCTCCACTCAGATAAGTTGCGTATGCCACATCCAGAGGTTCCCGGGCCGGTAGATTGGGATGCTCTACTCACAGACTTGGCCAAAGGATTGAGAATTGCCGAACATCACTTAGCGCAAGATGTCGTTGAGTACTACATCCAAAAACCCACACAACAAGGGTCAGTCAGGGACGACAGACGCGAGAGAGGGGGGGTGTTAGCAGCAGACAAGGAACCGAAGGACTGACGAGGCATGGCAGTCAAAGAAGAGAGTCAGAGGGGAGAGAAGGTACAAGCAGACAAGGGAGTCAACAACGATCTGGCAAGTAGGCCAATAATTTTCTTCATGAAGAAGCAAGTACGAGCATTCACGCAGATCTAGCACTAAGGCAACCCTTTAATTTTTCAAAATCCTTACACAAATTAAAAGTGATTCTCATCACTAACAACCTCTGTAAATACCATGTTCACCTTTTTGTAGCTCCATTTTGTGCAAGCCGAGGAGTCCTCGAGCTTGAGGAGCCTTAGAAGTAGTTGCTTACCAATTTTTGGAATTTTTAGATCTCGTTTGAACCCTCAAATAAGCCCTGGAACCTAATTTTTAAATAGGCCGGACACTAGGTCTGAACAGGGCCAAAGCTAGTCAAAAACTATAAAAGGAGCTAGAGAGCTCATTTTTGGAGGTAGATTGTAATTGAAACGAACTTGTAAGAGCTTTTTGAAAGTAATCTAAGAACTCCTCACTCTGTCTTGCCGTGTGTGCGCGTGTGTGTATGTGTGTGCATGTTTGTGTGCTTCTCACTCACGCACTTGTGCCTCCACTTGCTCGAGGTCTTCATACCATCCTCACGTCTTCCCGGATTGACATTAAAGGAGGTGCTACTCATCACTGAGCTACACCAGTGGGCCCAGTCAGTTTAAAAACTTAAAACTGCTATAAAAATGGGTTTTATGTGCTCATTTCTCACATTTGCACTCTCAAAGAGCTAGAAAGCACAAACAAGCCACTAGAATTCTCGCACATAAGCAATGGCTGCTAGCACTCCTACTCCCATGAAATCTCCTCGAGATCTATTCATGGAGTTTATGGAGACTATAGACTACAACGGTCATACGAATTTGTATGACCTAGTCTGTAGAGTCCCTAATCTTGAAGGGACAATAGCCATGAACTCTGATGTGATTGATGAGATCACATATTTTATGGAATTCTATATATTAAGATATGCTATAGATATTCCAGCATATGAGTGTAAATGGGTCCCCTGTGACCTACTTTTCTACATTCATAAAGGTGATGAGGCATTTTCAAAGCGCTTAAAGCGTTTCATGGCTATTGCTGAGGATTTAGGGAACCTGTTAGATGACACAATGCTGTTAATTAAAAAATTAAATAAGAAATGGAAAATGGGAAGAAAATATCTTTCCTATGTTGTAACAACATCTTTTTTGTTAATGAGGAGCCCGAACCTACACCCATGGACCTACCCCATCTTGTTACTGGGGGTTTTGTAGATGACAAGAAGGGACCCCAGACAGAAGCTCTCAACTTATTAGAAGAGAGTCAAAAAATTTCTAGAGAATTTCCACAAAGAGTTGTGGACAAATTAAGGAAGCAAGTACACAGAATAGTCCACCCTTCAACTTAGAGCCCGTGGAACCCACTCTACCAGAGGTAGAGATGGAAATGTTTTTAGTTGTACTTGTCAAGGGAGAGGAGTTTTTGTTCCTGCACGATATTGAGAAGGCATTCGATCTATGCCTCGACGAATGCCTTAGTATTTTCTACTCAACCTCGGATGTTCCCATGGACAACACTTCTGACATTATCGAAAAGGCAACAATTCAACTTGGTGATTCAGTTGCAGACACCATTGCATTTGTGTGTCAAGAGATTTTGAGCCATGCCAACCAAGATGCCACTGAAAAAGATCTGGCCGCACCAAGGGAAAGAATTTTGGAGAGGAAGATTCGGACATCCCCTGTTGTGGAGCAAAGTGGCATGGCCCACTCATCAATTCCACTAGATGCAATGGGAAGAGGAGAGGATGAAGATAGGCTTAAAGATGTAAGTATCTAATGACATTTATGGTTGTCTCATATTCATACAAGATGTATCTATTTAATTTTATGATTGTCTATGTACAAGAAGCAATTGAAGTGGATAAATTTACAGCAAAGAGTGGTGGTGATTATGCTGCACGTGGCCATGGATCTTCCTTGGCACATTACATTGGAAAATTGCCAAAGGAAGATTTTGTCATAATCCACAAGGACTTTTCCCCTCAAGGACGCTTCATGACTTGGTGTCTGAAGGCCTTGAGCAAAGTTTTGTGCCTATCTACAATAATGCAAGGGACCAATTGCATATTTTTGGTTAGGAAGTCCTTTGCCCTTACTACCCTAGGAGTTAACTTTAGAGGAAAAATATTAGGTCAAATAGGAATAGCTTTAGGTCTTGGATTGACAGACCCTCAGTTAATATCCCAATCAGTTTTGACTTACCAACATTGTCTTTTCAGAGAAGAAAGAATGTAGTGGAGAGGCTCAAGGCCAAGAGCCAATTGTAAAAACTTTATAATACCAATTATTGTTTTTCAAATTTCCATGTGTATTGTCTTTATGTTTTTGACAATCTCTTAACTTTTGCACACTTTAATCAGTCTTTTTCCAATCATTCTTGTCATTTTTGTTGCCCAAAATGCATGGCATGGCCTAGGAATGCAAAAAAAAGGTCTACCACAGAAACACGGAGATGGGCCCTTTTGCAGGGCCCATCACCATGTTTCTGTGGCAGGCCTTTTTTTTGCATTCCTAGGCCATCCCATGCACTAGGTTCCCTATATTGGAAGTCTATGTCCATCAATTACAACCTAGAGTTGGGGAATTGTGGAATACTCTTCTTATGTGCAATAATTAGAGAAAATTAAGACTCCTCGGGGTGCATATAAGCATGCAGCAATAAATAAGTACATTTGAATGTTCACAACATTATTTAGCTATTGGTCAGAGGGTTAGCATGCAGTGCACCCTATCTAAGGCCAATCATGGCTTACAAATGCAAAAAAAAAAGGTCTGCCATAGAAACGCTTGGATAGGCCCTGCAAAACTTTTGTAGGGCCCATCTCCGTGTTTTTGTGGCAGGCCTTTTTTTGGTAATATTTGGCCATTGCATGCATTATTTAGCAACACCACTTACAAGAAGTACAGTAAAAAGAGTGATTAAACTATGCAAAATACTTCAAAGAGGTATTGGAAAAAGACAGCTAGATACATAGGAGAAATAGACTTCAAAACATGTACACTAAGAGATAAACACTTGGGAGAGCAAATATAAGAAGAAAAAGATTATGTTCATCATTTGGGATTTACAAAATATTCATCATTTGGGATATACAAAAAGTTCTCCAAACAAGGGAGTACAAATATTTGTTAAGGGTTATTCCCTCTAATTTTCTAGCGAGCTGCAAATCTTTAGGTTGTATTGTCACTCTCTTTGCATGGATGGCACACAGGTTAGAGTCCTCCAACATTGAAATAAGATACGCCTCTGCAGCTTCTTGGAGGGATTCAATGGCTATCCCTTGGATACGAAGTCTAGCGCAATAGTGTTGGATCTCTTCCTTCACAACTCTTGCAAATGAACTTCATGGAATAAGAAGCTCCAGAGACTTTTGATAGTGTCGAATCTTTGCAAAGGCTCTAGTTTGCTTTCTACACCTTTGCGGTGCTCTTGCATTTGGAGGGATGTTGGGTTGTGGTCGTTGTGGTCTACAACGCGGTCAATAGTTCTTCTTTCTTCTTGGAGCATGCCTAGATGGTCCTACCTCATCATTTACTTCCTCTGCCCGACCTTGCTCTCTTTCTTTATCAGTTGGTCTTTGTCGTTGTCCTGCAGGGAGTGTCTTGCCTCCTTGTGTTACTCGATGGTTCACGGGGATATGATTGTTGTTCCATGGTGGCTCGTTTATACTTTCTTCATCTGAGGAACTCTCTAAATTTGACATTGTCTCCATCACAACTTGCCTCCGTCCTTGTTGTTTGGACCTTGCCTTGAGTGGTGTCCTCACTGGGGGTTCATCATCAGATGTGGGAGGGGAATAATTTATTTCTTGTGTTACATCTCTCTCTTGTGAAGCTTCATCCCCCTGCGATGAAATGCTACCAGAGTGTGTCCCTGCACCCGAGTTTTGTCTAGAAGAGTGGCTTGTGGTTCGATGCTTCTTGTGGGGTATCATCCATGTTGGGGTTGAGTACCTTGCACATGGCTAGGGTAGACGACATGATCCTTTCTAGCAATCTGCTTTGTGCGTGCCATTCTCTTAGGTTGTAAAGTGGTAAAATGAGGAAGGGCACCTTTATTTATAGCCTTTCACTTAAGAATTCTCCTGTTCACATTTAAATGGATAAAAATTAGTTTTAAGACATTAAAAGTATATTCACTAAAACATTAAAATTTTATTTGAAGTGAAAGGAGTTATAAAAACCTTGAAAAGAATAATGCATTGTAAGAGTTTGGAAACTATTTCCAAGTAGAACCCTCGCGGGCTCTTTGTGCATGCCATTGGGCATGATGTAGTGGTCCTGATGATGACCTCCACTTCTCTCTTGCAATATCATGTTGTAGCTTTCGTGTGATCTTTGCTATTCAGGACTCACATGCTCGTTCCATTAGATATTTTCTAGATAATGTCGCACGAAAATACCAGTTGAACATTTCTTCCAAATAGTTTGATTGGAGTAGACCACCCCCATGATGAGTGTTTTTAAAGTAAACACCTCTAGCCCTGTAATGTGACTTCTCCATTCCTTGTGTACTAAAAATGTTCAGTGACCCATATCGATTCATAAGATATGATCCATGTGCAAAAAGAATATGCTATGCTCTGGTCAATAAGATATACACATGGTGTTTAAGACCAAATAAAAAAATGTAAGCAAAACTTACTATGTAATGTGTAATGTTGCTTTCTCCCCAAGATAAGATGAATGACTGTGTAAAATCCTTACAAAGTCACTTGGAATAATTCTCGTTGTGAAGCATTAGTGGAAACCAAACACATCAAATGTAACAATTGATCTAATGATGACCAAACCTTCTTTCACTTGTTAATGAGATCAACCTGACTATCATTGTCTGTCGTAATTGAACAGAGGTCCTTCCAAAGCTCCCATTTCCCATCATCTTGATTATTCACATCTCTTTTAAAGAAACGTCTTGCCTTCTTCCCAGTCATTGAAACTTGTAAAATCTCTTGAGACTCACCATACTTCTTAACAACTAAAGATACGTGGCCACCATGACAACCTATAGAATTCAAAAGATCTTCTATTTTTTGGATTGCTATTGTAGACCTCTCTAGTGGTTTCATTACAAATGCATATTCAACATGGAGCTTCAAAAGCCTATCAAAGATCCTGATGAATGCATGCAAAGTACAAAAGTGAACATTGTCTAATGGAAATGGAATAACGGGGTTCCAATCATTGCTTATTTTATCACGAGTCGGTTCCTGTAACATTGGACACCTCAAAGGTGACATCTCCCATTCCCTACGATTTGATGAGTCTATTTCATCAATTTCTTCAGAGTCATCAACTCTCATCAATGCCCTTGTAGGTTTAGACTGTCTCTTAGATCCTTTATAACCTTGTGTACAATATGGGCAAGGATAGAGAGAAGATGCTCCTTGTTTACAACCTAACATGCATTTTATACTCTTAAGGTCTCCACCCAAATGCCATTCTACCTCAAAATCACCTATATCATCTACAAAAAGCTTTTGCCCATGTATTTGAGAAGAGATTACTTCCATAATCCATGGAGTCCTACTAAAAATCCATGAAATAACATTGTTTGTTTCTTTGGGAACTTTTATAGTACCCAACCACCAGATATCTCTCTCTGATTGCACACTGTAAGTCAAATGGGAAGTGGATCCTAAAGTTTCATCACTCATTGCATGGTCCATTACTTCATTCATTAGCATCGCACTCAACCTTTCTAGTCACCGACCCTTTATGATTTGACACTCATCAAGCTTTAGTATGAACTTTAACTTAACATTACAGTCTGCACAAAAGAGAAAACATTATCTTAATATGAAACTTGAATGCAATTAAACTTCAACACCAAATAAAATGTAGTGGAGTACCTTTGATTGTTGAACTATAAAAGTGAACCATTGCTTGTTGAAGCTTCTGAAGATCCACAATTATATTGTTGAATTTAGTGTAAGTAAATCCTTGTGTAGATAGGATTTTGATTGCTTCTTGAGAATATTTGGATGATAAACAGAGGCATGAATAATGTCTTCTATGAATAAATATTGTACAATAGTATGAGTCACATCCTCATTTGAATTTTTTTTTATAGACACTTTATATGGGCATGGAAGTATACTTTGAGAAATACTTTGTGCTTGTAAGGCTTGCCTCAGAAGGGTGTACAT
Source organism: Ceratopteris richardii (assembly GCA_020310875.1). Lineage (NCBI taxonomy): Eukaryota > Viridiplantae > Streptophyta > Polypodiopsida > Polypodiales > Pteridaceae > Ceratopteris > Ceratopteris richardii. The sequence goes on from MU260576.1 coordinate 157,314, forward strand.
TGCAGTATACCCATGTCTACTGATGCCCACTTCGTCACATATTGCCTGCACATCTTGCACTGTGATAAGGTTTTTTAACTTCTTTGAAAACTCAGCTTCAACAACAACTCTAATACACTTTCCTATGGGTGAGTCTAAAGTAGAAGTGATTTCTTTGGTGTTTATACAACTATTCATCAGCTTGAATTGGTCTTGTGTTGTTGATGAAGCAGTTATGTCTTGAATAAACGACCTACACAATGAACGATTCTATTATAAATCTTCATTAAAACATATAAAAGTAAAACAAACACTCACCTTGTTGCATGTATACGTCATTTACGTGCTTTGCCACCTATTGAAAGAGCTTCAAGGGATGAGAATGCTCTTTTCCTATGTCTCATACCAAGTGGAGTCTCTTTCAACATGCTAAAGATTGGTAGTTAACTTTGAAATTGTGCTTTGTTTTGCTTCTATATCCTGTTCCAAATCTACAAGTAATTTCTGTAAAGATATGATTGTGCTTTCTAAAGTGACGACCCTCATATGATGGAGTTGATATTGTTGGAACCAATACTTAGCAGTAGCATGTGAATGTGTAGATAATTGCTTGCAGTAACCTAATAGTCCAGCTTCACTCGCACCAATGAACTAAAGTAAAGTTTAGAGGTTATGGAATGTTGGATGGTAAGAAGATATTGGATCAAGAGAATATAGTGAACCATGAGTCGAAAGATCAATACTTTTTTCTCTAGCTGCACGATGTTCACTTTGAGAATTGGCATCATTGTTGCATCGCGTATTTGGAGCAAACTCTCTAGGCACACGAACATGGATACTTGTTGATGCAGGAGCATGAGGACGTTCTACTGTGAAGTTTGTGATACATGTCAACACCATCTTTGCTAATGACCAACAATATCAAAAACAAAGATGGAAAACTGGTTGGAAGGGACTCTAAAGCATATGTTTTGCTCAGAAAATGTGTTTTCTTGTATGTGTATGGGTTAAAGTGTATTTTTCCACTGTGTATGGTAGAAAATGATGAAATTTGAAAAAAATCATTTTTTGGGGGAAGCATAGTCACGGATTTGATGATGTGGCACTTACTTTTGGAGGGAGTTTGAAAATTATACTTTTTCTAAAAGAAACTTCAAAAAATGGGCCCAAAAAGTGACTTCTGACATATATATCAAAAAATAGGCCCTTTTGAGTTAATATACACTGAAAATGAGACTTAAAAAAAAAAACATTTTTTTATTCAAATACTTGCACGAGTTTGATGATGTGGAAAATAGATTCTCTTGCTCTCTCTCTAGAAGAAGAAAGAGAGATGCCTAGTAAAGCCTAAAAAAAAGCCTACTGTAGCCTACTAAAAAGTACCCTATTAAATGCACTTTGTCCCCTTAAACAAGAACAGAATTAAGCTTAACCCTAAAAATTAGCGATCCTTACAAGGCCCATACAGGGTTCATTTTTTCCCCTAATGATCACTCCCAAGGGGGATTTGTTGATATATTTAGGTAGTGATGTGCGTGAACACACTAGGACCGCCATGACACTTTTTTCCCTCTTTAGGAGGTTTTTTTTTCTTGGCTTGTATATATGCCTATAGCCTTAATGGGTTAGTTATCTTTGTACATTCTAGTGGTAATACATTCAGTATTGTGTGTTATGCTCCAAGCTTCTTCTTCTTCCTTGTGCTGTTCACATGCTTCCATCATGACCTTGAGCTCCAACAAAAAAGACCAAAAAAATTGTAGTAACCATTGAAGAGAACGAACAGAGATGTATGTACATAGGAGAAGACCTAAGTGAAGAAGAAGAAGTAGAGCTTGTAGCTTTATTAGGGGAATATAGGGATGTGTTTTCATGGACCTATAGAGACCTAAAAGGACTAGATCCAAAAAATTGCTCTCATATGATCCCCATGATGACTGATGCCAAGCCCACCAAACAAAAGCCCTAGACATATAATGATACTTATGCAACCAAAATAAAAGAAGAAATCGACAAACTAATTGAAGCTGGATTTATATATGATATTGAGCACACTGAATGGGTGTCGCCCATTGTAATGGTGCTCAAGAAGAATGGAAAGTTGCATGTGTCTATTAACCTTAGAAAAGTTAATGTCGCTACAATGAGAGATGTTGATATATTTAGGTAGTGATGTGTGTGAACACTCTAGGACCACCGGGGCACTTTTTTCCCTCTTTAGGAGGGTTTTTTCCCCTGGATTGTATATACGCCTATTGCCTTAATGGGCTACTTATCTTTGTAAATTCTCTAGTAATACATTCATTATTGTGTGTTGTGCTCCAAGCTTCTTCTCCTTCCTTGTGCTGTTCGCGTGCTTCCGTAGACGTCTATCTCCAACAATTGGTATCAGAGCAGGTCGTCGCTTCATCTAGGGCACTGTCGACACTCCTCCGTTTGCAGTCTCAGAATCACATGAATTTTGGTGAGCATACTCAACGTGTTTTCAAGATCAAAACTGCTTTGCTCTATGGTGCTGAAATCGCGATCTGAGCTCATTTCGGCCTCCGAATGCACTATCACAGTGCTTGTGCAGGCTATTTTGCCTTTTTGTGCCAAAGGTATATACCGGTTTCTATTTGCCAGTATAAGCGTCTCGAAGTCTACTACAGGTCTAGTAGAATTTGTATGGGCAGTTCTGTTCAACTTTTTGAGATACAGTCAATTTT